>JAJHUR010140308.1:0-28907 GCA_027495735.1 Lutjanus campechanus | reverse complement strand
GGAAAAGTTCAGGTTATTTGATGAGGTACTTACCTACAGTAGATGACAATTGACAGGCCCCTAGTTTGGAGAAGCACCAGCATGGAGGCTGTATGGCAATATACTGCTGTGGACAAAGTCAGAAACAAAATGTATTATAGCAACTTTAAAAAAAAAAAAAAGGCCTGTCTAAAAAACTCAATGTGTACACTTTATTTAGAACATTTTCACCGCCTTACTTTGCCATCATACAGTCTTTTTCCAATGGAAAACCAACATTATGTAAGCCAAATATTACCTGCTGTTGCTTAATCAGATTTCATCGGTGAAATCAGCTATTTCAAGTCACAGAACACAGAAGTTGTGGGTCTACTGCTTTTCTGTATCTGTTAGTTTGTTTGTGCTGTTATGTGACTTTGGTGTTTTAAAAGGTTAGTTCGAATTTACTGAATTCACACAATAACACAAACAAACTAAGACATCAAGGCAGCAGTAGACCAGCAACACCTGTGTTCTGCGAGGCAAAATGACAGACTTTGCCAAAGGAGTCTGATTAAGCCAGAGAGAGCAATATTTGGCTTATATAACAGCTGTTTCTCATCAGAAAAGGTTGTCTGATGGAAGGCTAAAGCTGTGAAAATATTATAAATATGGCATAGATTTTAAACTGAGTACCTAAATACCTCATACAAACCCACTTCAAATAATCAAAACTATCCCTTAAAGCACAGACATGAAAGCGGTATCAATATTCTCATCTAGCTCTCAGGATGTTGAACTAGTTCTTGAAGAATCCTAAAAGCCTGTGTATTTTTTTAATGGGACTCTGGGAGTACACAAGTTCAGAATATACTTAACAAAGACATATGAATGTTTAAATCTATTTTTATCCGTTTGCTCAAACTCTCTGCCGCTCCGTATCGAAGAGTGAGTTTGATTTGAGCCACAAAAGATCCATATATTATCACGATAAATATAACATGTGTGCCACTTTATTTCTGGGGCCTCTGTCTAAATTTCACTGAGCCGAATCTAGTGCGCAGTCTCATGAAGGTTGTGCCAGATGCCTCGTCTCACTCTTAGCTCAAGTGTCCCACATACAGTGAGAGAGAATTGCTGGTTACACTGCTCTTAGGACTGGCAGAGAAGCAGCAGGTTAGAAAAAAACACCTCCCAGGAGAAATGATTCAAGGTATTGGAGAGCCGGAGCGGCGAGTAAAGTGAATGCAATTTCAAAGGGGAAATAATGGAGGTCATGGTGTTTGATGTTCCTATGCTGGCCACGAAAATGACTTAGTTGATGATGGAATCAATCACACCTTCATGGCACTGAATGTTAATGAAGATATGTTTGGTTGTTTTTTTGCATTTTTAATAACAGTGTTAACATCAAACCTAGCCATCCATTGCTCCAGACAGAATGAAGTGCAGTTATCTGCAGCCGTGCCGGGCGATATCAGCTGACTGAAGCAATAATATTTGAAATGTGACGGCTGCTTTTTCTTTTTTTTTTCTTTCTTCTTCTTCTTTTTTTTAGGTGCTGTTCTTCTCTTGTGTTTTTGTTGTGATGAGTGAGCACAAGGTCAAAACGGAGTTTATCCTCTGATATCACCTGCCAGTCCAGACAAGAGAAATGCTCACTCAAGGTGACATTACTTTGGTGTCTGTACTCAGCATGCCACTACATCTTTCATTTCCTGTGTGCTAAAATTTACAACTTATCCTTTGACAGGAGGAGTAAACATCTCTAATATGACCCAGGCAGTGATCTTCCTGGGTAAACAAAAGAAAACCTGCCTCAGCCTCTACGATCCTTGACAATCCTGAAGAAAACAGTAAACAAAGCACTTTTTTGTTTTTATATATCTTAAATATTAGACAAGTCAAAAGCCCCTTGAAAACCGCCTTTAAAATTCCAGAGTACGAACGAATGAAAATAAATTCATTATCAGATTTGTGATGTTGACAATGAGTAGATTTCTGTATTCTCTGCAGGATTACTGGAAGGTGAGAGCCGTGGAACGAACAGCGCTTACATAATTAGATGGAAACAATGATAATAGATAGTCACAATAGCAGTGTGATTTAGGAGAGCTCATGACATTTCCTTATTCTTTCTGCAGTGGCACTTTATCTCAGGCAGGGGAAAGTTATTTAGTATGCAATGGATCAATCACCATCCTCAAAAAGTCATTTAAATTAACTTCTCGGGCAGATATCTATCCAGCAAAGTGGCCGACTGAGGCAAGGGACTATCAGAAAATTAAAAAGGACATAACATTTTTTCTGTGTGAAATATAAATGGAACAAAACTGAGCAAAGCATCGGCTACGCAAACATTCCAAGATGTTCCCTGACAGATTGCCTTTTTTTTGTCTTTGAATGTTTTTTCTTTTCACAAAATTCAAACAATGAGGAGCAGACTTTTTCTCGCACGCAGGGCTCATCATCCGCGCTCTGACAACGCATACAGTCTTTCTGCTGACAATCGGACCAGCAGTCTGGTGATTGCGTCCTATAGCATGCCACTGATACCGCAGTCGTCAAAAGCATGACAGCTAAATTCATTTTTCAGTGAAACACTGTCCAACTTATTAATTCTTAATAAGAAGTGAGGGTGAAACCCCTGCACCGAGTCTGGCTCAGTCTCTCCTTTTAAATTAAGAGTCCAAAGTGAATGTTTGATTCTCACTAAATAAAAATAAGCCAATGGCCATGCAGTGCATGTCTAATTGCAGATGAAGCATCAAATTAAAGTGTCAGGGACTAGTTGGGGAAGCAGCGGCTGCAGAGTTCGTGTTTAAATTTATGTTAGTGATTATGCTATTTTCAAGGAAGGTGTAATTTGTGCAGCAGCATTACCGGAGCAACACCATGTTATTAGTTTTGACAATTCTCAGTCATGTAAATGTCGGGGAGGAAGGAAGACAGCATGCCACCTAGTGGGATGTGAATAACCCATATATCTCACCACCAATTAGTATTAGGCTGTACTGTAAAGTGACAGGAAGCTAATTCATAAATACTGTAGCAACATGAAAGAGGAGGGAAGCCATCCAAAGAAGAAAAATAAACTGTCAGTCCCGTACAGATAGGGGAAACATCAACGGAGCCTTTCCAATTACTTCAAGGTTAACTGTGAACCACTAATAACTTCAGGGAACCGGAGAAACAAAACATTGTTAGCTAATTACATAAGCAAGTCATTTAGACTGATTGATGCAACATATTATTCCATGCTCCCTTTCTCTCACTCTCTCTGCCTAATTTTCTCTTCCATATAGCAGAGAGCAGCATAAAGGCTGTTTCCTTTGGCAGCTGTCTCCATGACGGCCCACACTGACACAATGAGACACTCTCCCGGCTCAGCAGTAAACCACAATCAACTGGTGAACAACTGGCACAGATTTATCATCATCAGCTCGGGACCAAAGCTCTATGTGTGAGCTGACACACTCTGCAGATAGAGAACTGCAGGCACTGCCATTACTGTTTAAGACAGGGGTCAACCAGTCTGTTACTGAGGTGGGAAAGCACTCTGTGTGTACATTTATGCAGCAGTAAATGGATGGGTGTCAGTCTTATGAGATGAAACATTATGTTTTTGGCCTGGTTTATATAGACGTCATACAATACAGAGGATCATTTATGTGTATTGTTATTTTTAGTTGCCTCTTCTGTCACTGAGGTAACATTCAGGATACCGTGTTTGCTCATGCCACTTGTTATTTATGAACATACTGTATATAATAATAGCTTATGTGAACAGACTGAACCGCACTCCATTCTAAAAAGCAGGCGTTTTATGGTAGGGTCATATTTTTTCACAGTAGAAACTTTAGTTACATCATTACTAAGACTCTTTTCTGATTCATCTCAATCTACAGGCACAATCAGCACGTCTTTAACTAACCCGTGATGAAGTGTCTGCTACAGACTCATGCTATTACAGCACTTGTCTATAGAAAAGTGATGTAAGATACATGGGGGGACAAAAACATAATCTTCAAAAACTGTACTGTTATGCGTGTATTGTGAAACCATTAAATGGGGGAGGCAAAGCTCTACATGTGAGCAGACACAATCCGAAGATAACAGACACTGCCATTACTGTTTAAGACTGAGGTCACCAGTCTGTTACTGAGGTGGGAAAGCAGTGTGTACATTTATGCTGCAATAAACTGATGGTTGTCAGCCAGCTGATGAGATGAAACATTCTGTTTTTGGATTGGTTTATATAGATGCCATATAACAAATAGGCTTAAAGGGAAATCATTTATGTTTATTGTTGTTTTTTGTTGCCTCTTGTGTCACTGAGGTAACATTCAGAATACTCTGTTCGCTCATGCATGCAATGATACTTGTTATTTATGAACATGCATAATAACAGCTCATCCTGACTTCAAGCCCAACAAGGATTTGAGCTTTTGTTGTGCAGTATTGTAAATATCCTCCATAGGAATGTGAATTAGTTAGTGTTTCTATGGAATCATGAATATGATTCATAGGGAAGGAAAAAAATAGAATGTTAATTTGCTTCTGTGTGTGTGGGTTTGGCTCTGCGTTCTGTTTAAGATAAAGATTAAAGAGCAGAATAAGGGATTCATGGCATTGAATGAGTCGTAGATGTGCTTCAGCTGAAAATGAGCACTTGCTGCTCTGATTGTCGAAGCCCCTCAAAGTGTACTCATCCTTTGTTTGTGCACCAGACTTGAATCCGGCATGTCCTTAACCCTCCAGATGACACTACCCTGGACTGAAAAAACAGAATCAGTGGTAGCCCTTAAACAGGACAATGCTGCTGACCCTGTCTTTGAACAGCCAGAATCATACAATGAAAGAGCACATTGAAGAAGCACTGACTGCCTGACACACAACTGACATTTTGTAATAGTGTAGCAGGAACTCATGAATTACATTTCACTACTTCAGCAGAGAAAGATTTTCAATTCGAATGTACCACTGACAATGGAAATTAATTATATATGCTATTTAGTTGGTTAAATCATATTGTTCTCATCACATTTAAGCCAGGTTTCTGTATATAAAGCTATTATCCATAAGTGTAAGTGATGTTTGGGTAGCCTGGAATGTTTTGAGGTTGCATAGCATGATGTTTCCCCCTAGTGGTATAAGAACCAAAAAAGAGCAGACTGACATTGGTGCTGTTGTTTAGTGATGCTATAGGTTACATGCAGATTAATCTGATTAATCAGGCAGTAACATTTTTAAACTGAATTGTATGAATCACAGTATTCTCCACAGAAATAAAACAACAAATTATGTTTATTTTAGGATAGATCATGTATAGATGTACAAGCTCTATACTGTTAGTCCCAACAAAACTTGTTTAGAGCACTTAGTGCAGAAAATACCTACAACAATGATGCAGAAACAGTAGTGATTGATGGGGCAGCTGAAAAGGCTAGAAGACTTCTGCATCATATCTGACAACATCTCTTTTGAAATGAGTTCTTTTTTTACCACGATGAACAGATATTAGTATCGTGCCTCTCCTCTCTATTTGTCATTATCTGTCTGACTTTTGAGAGAAGAAATCTAGTGCATCATATGAAAGCAGTAAACATATCACATCAATTTAATCAAAAGACCATATTCAAACCCAGAGGCCAACCATAAGTGCATCCCAAAAAGAAGATACAGGCACAAAATTGTTTGTGTTTTATGTGGCATAAATTAGTTCTAAATGTCTCTTCATAGATAACATTTCTACCAGATTCTGAAGTGAATGAACCGACATAACAACAACGTGTTAAATCTTGCAGTCATCACTGCGAAGTTAAGTTGCACTTTGCACTTCTAAGAATAAAACATCACACTATAACACATTACAGTGTTTTGATTCTCAAGCATGTTAATATCACTTTTTAATAACAGGGTTAATAACCTTAGAAGAACATATGATTTAAATTAGGTTGTATTGTGGTACCAGGTATTCACAGTCATGGCACAAGTCTCCACATTTCCATAAAAAACATTACAGCTGAAAGAAAATGCCTCTATAAAGATAAAATGCCATCCATATTCTGCGGAGCTATTTCTTAATGTCTTTGACTGAATTCAGAAAAGGTTTTTGCAGTTTGGCAAATCCTTCCTTACTTTAAGTGTAGGTCTGCTCTAATCTAGTTTTTGCACATATTACAACTGTAACCAGACATTTTAAAGGCCCAGTTTGTAGGATTTACGGGAACTTACTGGCAGAATATGGCCAAAATGGGATGTAATATTCATAAGTATGTTCTCATTACTGTATAATCACCTGAAAATAAGGATCATTTTTTTTACCTTAGACTGAGCTATTTATATCTACAGACGGAGCAGGTTGTCTTCTGCAGAGTCAGTCATGTTACAACACCATTTTCCCACAGTAGCCCAGTACAGATAAGCCTGGCTTTAGATATGGCCACCATAGTTTCTCCCACATGCTTCGAAGGGGAAAGTGAGACAAAGTGTTTGCAATCTGCAAGCTCACCGCTAGATGCCACTAAATCCTACACACTGGTCCTTCAAGTCTACAAAACATGTATTTAGCATGCCAAAATTCATGTGAGACAAGATAGTTTTAGACCAATACAATTCAGAATCAAAATAATACGCAGAATGAATTCAGAACCAAGTGTAAGGATGCAGAAAGAGCAGCAGAGCAACTGAGGGCAGCACCCTGTGACCACAGTCTGATGCTCTGACATGTCTAATACAGACGGCAGCATGTGGTTGTGATCCAAAACCATGGACCCAGACTCCCTCTTGTACTGATTTGTATTATAACAGGCACAAGCATATGACATAATTTGGCATCAATAGAAAACAATGCTTTCAGCTCAGATTAGAAAATGAAGACTCAGATATCTATTGAATGATTTGAGTGAGCAAAAAAAACAGAGGAAAGAAAGTGTGTCCTTGATAGGTGGATTTAAGGTTAAAGGAATAATTCGACATTTGGGGAATTAGACTTATTTGCTTTCTTGCCAAGAGTTATTTGATAAGATCAAACCCTCTCTCATGTCTGTCCTTCAGTAAAGTTGGAGGCAGCAGCCGGTTAGCTAAATTTAGCATAGAGATTGGAAGCAGGGGGGAAACAGCTAGCCTGGCTCTTTTCAAAGGTAACAAAAATCACCTATCTGCTCCTAAAGCTCACTAATTACATGTGATATCCTGTTTGCTGAATTCAAACAAACACAGAAGAGTAAAAACAACAGTTCAGTGTTTTACGATGGTAATGAGCAGTGGCTTACTGGAGTCAGCTGGTTGCCTGGCAACCCCCGACGACTCCAGAGCCAGGCTAGCTTTTCCCCCTTCTTCCAGTCATTATGCTAAGCTAAGCTAGGCAGCCCCAACTTCACATTAAATAGACAGATATGCCGGTGGTATCGATCCCCTAACTCTCAGCAAGAAAGCAAGTGAGCATATTTTCCAAAACACTGAACTATTCCTTTAAATTCCTTTGTCTGTAAAATTATTGATTAAAGCAAGCTCTCTGTCTGCCAGTAAGCAAACAAAACCCAAACTGTAAACTGTTGTTTGTTAGCTTTCCTTCACAGTCAGCAGTGCAGATATCATTTTGACAAGAGAACTACTGTCTGTTTTATAAGTGCGGTCTGCTCATTATGTGAGTAACGCAACCTTTTACTACGAGCTGAGAGAAGTGGAAAAAGGGCTGGTCTAACCCCACTTCCTACATTAATTTATGCTGTTTACAAGTATCAGAAGGTATTTCAGCTCAATTTATGTGAATTATTAACGTTAAAATACCCTCTGCTCTATGCAGTCTTTCAAATGGACAGACTGAACCAAACTCCTTTCTGACAGCATGTGTCATAGTATATGTCATAGTTATGTTTTTATTTTTTCACTGTAAAAATTGAAGTTACACCATCACTAAGACTCCTTTCTGATTCGCTTTGAGCAACAGGCATAGGCAACACACATTATTTACTCAGCACCATCATTAACTAACCTGTGATGGAGTGTTTGTCACAGACGAACATGTATTGACTGGCTGTTACACTATAAAAGTGCTTGTTTTTACCTTACTGTAAAAAAGTGACACATGACAGGAGTTGCAACTTAGGGCAAACTTCTGACTGCTAAAAAATTCTTAGGACTTCCTTCCAGAAAAAAACAAAAAAAGTGACAAAAAATAAACTGGGCTGTGACTGGATTTCAACACATTGTACCTCTGGTTCAGCATCGCTGCCTGCCATTATGAGTCTAAATTTAACGTATTCCGCATCAGGTTTCTTAGTTTCTTTCTCACACTTTGGAGCTTTTACTGGTACAAGGTTGTCTCTTACATCTTTTTCATCAAAAACCAAACCATTTTGTGTCACACCATCACAGCGAACGCAAGGTAGCTAACAGTGGAAAAAAAAGTCTCTACCAAATGTTGTGTTGTGATTTGCCTGGTGAGATAGAATGTATCATTGAAATCATATATTTTCATTTGACTTTTTTAAAATGAATTCTTGAGAACATTCATATACATATCAAAATGACTAACTTTGTAAATTACCCTCCCCAAAAATATAATTTCAATCTAACCGTTTGGCGGTACCGCTGCTTCCTCCGCGTCCCACTAGATGGTGCTCTGAGGTCCAGAAAATGGTTGACATGGGATGAATGGAGGAACATAAACAAAACCTTTAAAAACTGTGGTGTCATCTGTGAATTGCTTCAAAAGATGAGTTGGATTCTAAAATATATATTCTAAATTATATAATATATAATTTTATATAAATTATTTAGAAATATGTTATTGGTGGTGGTTAAATGTTTTTTCAGAAATTGAGGTGGGTCTCCTCCATCCCATCCATCCCTACACTATACATACTACTGAAAGTACAGGTCCATTGACGCCATCACAGTGGATAAGTTTTATCTCCAACATACTGTAGACCTATATTTAGGCAGCAATTACACAGGGATGACAAATCCCTCAGTGATAACATCCCATAATTTAGTAGAAATGGTTGCTTTTGCCTTTTGTCTAATCTTTTCAATTTGCCTAAAGTATCAGACATTGATGTGGGAGTGAACTTGGCTTGATATAAGCTATTGTGAAGCAGACAACATCTTAATGGTAAATGAACACAGACAAAACTTCTCCTGGCAGACAAACTGTCAAGTGGAAAACAAATGGTGTTATTTTTTTCACACACCAGCCCCACAATTCAAAGCATCCAAAAGTCAATATCCACACTTGGCAGTTGAGACAAAGATGAAGATGAGGTGCGAGTGGTACAAAACATTGCATTGTGGGACGGGCCTGAAGCACCAAATGACATCGATTCAGAGCGGCTCCATCTTTACACGCTGGGTGCACTGGGGACTTGTGTCTTAAAGATGAGATGCTAAAAGGCCTTAACAGCATAATCACAGCCGTACAGCTAGCCATTTGTCAAGAATAAACTCAACACCAACAGGTGCAGAGGCGAGAAATGACGTGTGCTCATCTGACACGTTTGTCAGTGGACTACTGATGAGCTGAAAAACGGCTCTAAAACACTCATTTTCTATTACCTGGGGAGATTTCAAATGTGCTGCGAGAGCTGCTGCAGGACATTAATGTGAAGTCCATTTGGATGTGAATGAACACCGTGTCTGCCAGCGATGGCTTTTCCAACAGACATACATTTTATACCAAACTGTGCAGATGAATATACCTTGTGGCACAAATTGTCAGGTCAATGCACAACTATTTGACCTACAAGGAGCATATAAAGCAATGATGAAGGGACTCATATTGTATTGATTGATAAATGCATTTTCCCTCTCTGTGCAATTGGCTATCTGTCAGACCAGTGCACATCACTGGGGGCACAAATATGACCTTCTTTCTTATTGCTTGCCTTTTGTACCGCATGGCCTTGAATCCTCAGCGGACTCTCTGCCTAAAATAAAGTTATTAACTTTGCAATTTCCAAAGTGTGGTGACTTTGCAGACTCTGAGTATTAATTTAAAAAAAAAAAAAAGTGATCAGGACAGCTTAAATAGGGAGTATAGTTTTTGAACATTGTCCTCTGTTAATGAGGCATATTGTGGTAATGTGTGAGAATTCTTTTTAGTGCTTTACAGTTATGTAAAAAAGGCATCTAATCCACTCTATTCCAGCTTTTATCACAGCTATCAAAAGCCAGAAAAGCAGGTATTTATGCTTATGCAAATGAGCACTGCTCTTAGCCCCCTTTTGCTGCAGATGAACAGAAAAGAGAAAAAAAAATAATGGCTCAGTCTGCCATCAGCTTCCACTGATAGCTCTTCCTTGGCAGCAGTTTTGGAAACTATTTATTTTCTCTTCAGGACTGGCCCTCAGATGGCTATTATGTAGTTTGTAACAACCCTTTACTCTTGTCTCATTTGCTTTCATACATCATTGGCTCATTTACAGTGACCTTAAAAATAATGAGGACAGAACGCTGTGACAAAGTCGTGCATGAGCAAGATGAAAATCAGCCGGTATTTAACATTGTTTGAAAGGTATATTTCCAGTTCAGCCTTTCAGCTGAGAGCTTGAGAGCAGATTCTAAAATGTTGATGAAAAGCAATAACGCCTGTACATTTTAAGTTGTTGATGAAGACGCGTGCACTTCCCCATGGACATCATCCCTTGATTGAGAGACGTATTTAATTGATTTTATCTTGCATAATGCACTTTCAGACTTTCTGGGATATGTTTTTTTGCATCTGTCCTGGATTAACTTGCATAAACATTCTGTTGCTGCTCCATTTTGGGAGATGTGAGTAAGAAAATAATGCAAATGTTGTATAAATGCTAGTATAAAAGCCCAACAACTAATAGCCAGTATCCAGGGCGATGTTTGTCAGTGTTTGTTATGGTTTTTAAACTCATCAATGCCTCATCAATAAATCATCCGGGACCAGAGACAGTTTGCACTTGCCCTACATATTCATGGATGGATTAAACTTAATAACAGTGACCAGTTTGCAAATGTGACAGTAAAGCTGGGCAAGCAAGTGCCTTATGAATGTCAGAGGAGGAGTCACATGAGGTTATTTCATCCCGTGCATATTCTGTCCCATTTTTTCTTGGCGAAGACAGTCACGTTTAATATACAAGAAGTGAACATTTCCCCCCCTCATGGCAGCAGTCAGGAATTTGTCAAGCAACCTAATGCGTGTTGTACTGTGTGTTTACAGTGATGTAAATTATTTAGAGGAGTTGAAGCAGGTGTGACAGCAACCGGCACGATTTTGTAGGAATAATGGTTTATACTTTATATTTTCCACTTGAGCACCAGCTCTACTCTCTCATTTGCATGCAAGAAACTCAACCGAGCATCCAGGGATCTTCAAAGCCAGTCTCCCAGGTAATGGAGCAGCTTGAGATTTTACATCTGATCATCACTGACTGGAGTCTTGATCATGTAGATTCAAACTGGGGGAAGAGTTCTACATGTTTACAGATTCAGGCTGGAGTTCCAACTAGCAAGGGAATAATATTTCATCTTCAAGGCATCATATTTCTCAATTAGAATGATGTATTGTCTGATCTCACTGTGTTAGTCATTTCATTATATTTGAGAAATGTGTTGAATAAATGACATTTTTCATTATTTCATTCACACTTTTATTTGAAAAAGAAACACAAATGTGCACCATAGAATACAGTATATTGGAACTTAAATAATGTGACATGAATTAACACAATAATTAATATTTTAGTATGTGTACCACTTTACAGTAAGACTACCCTTATAAATGGTTTATGAATGGTTTATAATTAAGTTGAAAACACTTTTTAAATCATTAGTAAACAATTCTAAAAAGTTGTAACACAGTTTTCATACATCAGTGTGGGCTAACTATGAACCTAAGATCCACTTACTGTTTACTACTAATCAATGTTAGTTATAAGTTACTAACATTTATAACTGCCAAAGCCTCAGTGTATCAATCTGGTCATTTTATATGTTAATTTGATATTCCAAATGAAGCTTTTTAATATGTGATGAAGCTGACAGGTACAAATGAGATCTGAGGCATCACAGTACAGATGAATGTGGGCTCACTATTTGGCAAACAAGTCACTGTTGCCCTTTTTATCCAATGTGATTAAAGTGTTTATAACCTAATAACTTAATTATAATGTGGAATGTATAAATCATTTATAAGGGTAGTCTTATTGTACTGTATTTTATAATAACTTCTTTGACCTAGAAACAAAAATATGTACTTCTGTTAACTATCTAGTAAAAAACATTTTTACAAATATTTACATATTTCGACTTAATTATCTTATCTACACAGTTTTTAAAAGATAGTTGCAACCTCTGACGCTGTAGCCACAGTGACAATATTTGGACTCTGCTTGTGGATTTCAGCTCCTCCAGCAGCAGCCTCACGCTGTTGCTGGGGGAAGTAAGAGGGGAGGGTCCCGGTTCTGGAGAAGGTCTGCATGCTGCTTCTTGATTTTGGACGGTTTGTGCCATAACCAGAGTCTTTCCAGGAGTGAGGATACCTATGAGGATTGCTGAAGACTGGTGCGGGGGAGAAGCCTATTGTGTAAGCATTGTCTCTGGGGGCTGTGCAGCTCTGTGGTGGTACTGCACAGTAGGCGCCTTGGCAATCCCCAGACAAGCTGTTAGCAGTGCTGGATGAAGCTGAAATACAAGTGAAATAGATTAAAAAAAAATAAGGATGAAAACTTGCTGACACATTATCATCATTTATCATTTATGTCATTCTAGCAGATATTTTTGTTTAATTCAGAAGTGTGTGTTGTTAAAACTTCAAAACACAGGCTGGAAAACTCACTTTTTAATCTTGGCTGGAAGGTAATGAAGTTCTTCTTGCCTCCGTCGCCGCTGATGTCAGAGTCACTGTCATTAAAGTCGCTGTCCCCTTTGCCGCTGTCCTTCACGCTCAGCTGGTCAGTGTTGCCAATGCCACTGCAAATACAATCAACAGATACAGTATGAGCCACCACTGCACCACATTAGCTTGATTATTGATGTCTCTTTTCCACGTAGAAGGCCTGTCTCTATCCCACCCTCATCTAACCTCATTCCACAGGAACACCACGAGCAATGAAATACAGTATATGCCTGGTGCATGTTAATAACAGTCTGTGTTCAGTGAGATTTGACTGTGAATAAAACACATCCTATCTAAGAAAAGAAATTAGACTTCATTTAGTTGTCTTACCTCACTTGCAAGCAGTATTTGTCACCTTGCCACACAGATGTTGCTGGGAAATGCTTGGAGGGCAGGAACATCTAAGAGAACAAACAAAATGACAGCAAGAGAGCTTAGTTTCCATTTCTGGCACAAAGATCAAGGCAGCACTCGGGAACATCATATGCATATGAAAATACAAAGATGAAAAAGAAGAAATACTCTTGTAGTTGACTCACCTTTGTCTCAGAGTCCCCGCTCCTCTCCTCATACAGGCAGGAGTCATCCAGAGACGAAGAGGTTCTCTCGTGGAAGAAGCCTCGGCCGGTGTAGATGTCCGGTTCTGTCGGGCCGAGCATGGGCAGGGGCCTGCTGTCGAACAGGCTGTGACACACTTCTCTCTTGGAGTTTCTCCCCCCTCGGCTGAGCTTGCATGTGACAACAACCACCACTATTGCAATCAGCAACAATGCACAACCCCCGCTGAGCATGATAATGACAATTAGTGAGCCGTCCAAGATGGAGCCCTCTTCATCACTTGACCGCAACACAATGACGACTTGGTCTTCGGAGGGCTCTGTGTCTGAGATGACAAACCTAATAGTGGCGCTGCTGGAGAGTGGGGACCTGCCATGGTCAGTCACAGCAATTTTCATTTCCAGCACATCACCAATCTCAGCTGTCAGCGATTGTTTTAGAGCAATTTCTCCTGTGTCTTTGTTCATTGCGAAAAGCTTCGGGTCACCTTGGACAATTTGGTAGGAGAGCTCGCCATTCATTCCCTCATCTTCATCTTCGGCTGAGACACGCAGGGCGAGGTAGCCTGAGGGGGCGTTGAAAGGCAGGGGGACGTCAGCAGAATCATTGACGAGGACGGGGAAGGTGAAGTATGGGTAATTATCATTCTGATCCACAACTCTGATCCTGATTGTTGATGTGCTTGAAAGGGAGGGGGAGCCTCTGTCTTCGGCTTGGATGACCAGCTCGATCTGCTGGAGCGTCTCATAATCAAAAGACCTCAAAGTGTACAGAGACCCCGAGAGTGAGTCCACAGAGACATAAGTGGACAATGGAGACCCTCCTGGAACATCTGAATCTATCACTTTATAGGAGACTTTGGCATTCTTCCCCATATCAGGATCTCTGGCAACAACTGTGGTCACATATGAACCTGGAATATTGTTTTCCAGGACTGAAACTTCATAAAGATTCTTACTGAAGAGAGGTGGGTTGTCATTCTCATCTGTCACCCGGATGGTGTACTGTCTGACTGTTTTGAAGGGTGGGGTTCCCAGGTCTTCTGCAACAACAGTCAGGTTATACTCAGGGATCTTCTCTCTGTCTAAAGTAGTGCTGGTGATGATCATGAAAGAGTCCCCATAAGCCTGCTGGAGGCTGAAATGCTCGTGCCCGAGCAGGCTGATGCGCACGTACCCGTTGGAGCCAGAGTCTCTGTCCGAGGTGCTGATGAGAGCCACGAAACTCTCCGCAGCTGCAGCCTCTGTGATGTAAGCGACTCCATCGCTGCTGGAGGTCATCGGTTTGATAGTGATCTCAGGTGCGTTATCATTCACGTCCACGATGTCTATCACAACATTGCAGCGGGAGGGGACGGAGTTCGCGCCCAGATCTGACGCTTTGATGTTCAGCTCGTACGACCTCCTTTTCTCATAATCCACCAGCGCCTTTAGGGTCACGTCCCCGGAGTAAGGGTCGACGTGGAAAAGTCGTTCAACTTCTGGTGACAGCCCGTCTGCAAACGCGTACACCACCTCGCCGTTAACGCCATCATCCGGGTCGAAAGCGTGCACTCTGAGCACTCTGTGACCCACCGGCGCGTCTTCGTTCAGCTCAACTTTCAGCGAGCTGTGCTCAAACGCCGGGCTGTTGTCGTTAAAGTCCAGCACTTTGATATTCACGAGCATGGAGCCGGACTTTGCGTGCACTCCTCCGTCCGTTGCGGTCACTTCGATCGTGTAGGAGTCCTCCACCTCCCTGTCGAGCTCCCGCACCAGCACCAGCTCAGCAAACTTCACTCCATCCTCCCGATCGCGCACCTCGATGTTAAAATGAGTGGAGGGGGAGATGTTGTAGCTCTGGATGTAGTTTTCACCCACGTCCTGATCTAGAGCGATCTGCAGGGGGAACCTGGAGTCCAGCGGGACGTTCTCCACGATCTCCAGGCTCGTCTCGTTTAGAGGGAAACGAGGAGCGTGGTCGTTGATGTCTTTCACCTCGATCTCCACGTGGATGAGCTGGAACTTTTCTTTGGAGAAGGCCACGATGTCGAAGGTGATGAAGCAGCGAGGGGACCTGGGGCAGAGCTGCTCTCTATCGATTATCTCTGCAACGCTCAGGAGTCCGTCAATCTCCCTCATCTGGATCACAGACGAGTCGTTTTCTTGCATGAAGCGGAATGAAGTGTCAGGGTCATCAGCTGGATCAATCTTTAAATCTTGGGACAGGTTCCCTATCTCCGTCCCGGGCTCGTCCTCTTCATATGTAAAATACCTTGTTGTTGTGCACTGAACACTGTGAAACAAAGCAAACACCACGCACAGTCCAACTCCTGCAAAACTGCAAAATCCCATGATGGAGGGTCACAAAATGCTGCTCAAAAAGTCATAAATGAAGTAAAGACTCCTCCACTTGTGCTCTGCCAGGTCGGATCACAACTGTGTCAAACTGTGACTTTGCTGTGGGACTATAAGCCCCGGTCTATGCAAATGAGCTGCCCAATCGACCAATGGCCTGCCAGTGGACCACCAGCAGGGAAGCGTTTGGCTCTGCAGCAAACTGCTCACTTTTGTGGGTGCAAATGGTTTATTAGATAAACTGATTTGTGGAGCTTTAGTCAGGCTGATAACAGTGTTACTTAAATAAATCTGCACACAGCAATTAATTAACTAACTGAATTACTTAGACGACTGTGTTTGATGGGACTTAAGTGCCATCAGATGGAGTTGAAGCCTACCTGTTGAGAGCCTGAAGGATTGATCGGGTGTGTTAGTCACTCACTTACAGGAAATTATGCAGAGGCTGAGGTGGAAAGAGATACAATGTAAGAGGAAAAATCCACTGTTTAATGAAATTTTAATTGTTAATAATTACTGCAAAGGTAAACAAGGGTTTAACATCAGAAACTATTATTGGCACCACGGGTATCAACTTTTTATTCTCATCTTCATATCATATTATTAGAAAAATATACTTAAAGTATCAAAATAAAAACACTAATTGTACAGAATGGCTGTTTTCAGTATTATATTACATATAGTGTATTATTGGATTGTTTTTATTGATGCATTAATGTGTGAGCAACATTTCAATGTCAGTTGAGGTGTAGAGCTAGGTTTAACTATTTTGTAGCCTATATTGATGAGTCATTTAATCTATAACACTATATCATATTTAGTAAGTTTATCATGTCTAACTAGTCACTAGTAATTACTTAACTACCAACAGCAGGTAAATGTAGTTGAGTAAAAAGTACAATATTTTCCTCTAAAATGTAGAAAAGTAAAAGTATAATATGTTAATATGATATAAAATTGAAATACTCAAGCAAAGCGCCTAAAATATACTGGTAACGCTTTATAGTAAGGGTACAAGAATTATCCTGAATTCATACATGACTTTATGCATGAATTCATTCATGTGCTACTTCATGAATGGTCAGTATGAATCAGAATCAGAATGTAGCAGAATTAACAGCATCTCATGCATGACTTAATGCAAGAACATTACGTTAATGCAACAGCGACGGTATTTCAGTCATCATGATTTTTGAGATATTAATGATGTAGATGTCATCTTCAGTCTGCAGTTAAAGGTAAAAACTGACCAGTCACAGGAATGCACATGTATTCTGTTGAATTCCAAGTGTTGCAATTGTGACCGTTACTTACTAACTTGCTGACTTTATCATGTTTGTGGTTTCAAATAAAGTGGTGTCCTGTCCATCTCTAACACTCATGAATGACATTATTAATGGTGGCAAAATTTTTAAATCATATTTGTTTCTTATATGCATTATATACTCATCTTCTTTTCCTAACTAAATTTGCAGAAGGGCTGACTTTATTTGAAGGGCCACAAACATGATGGCATAATGCTTAGTTAATCATGACACACTGCTTACTGCTGCTGTGACTGGTCAGATTTTTTCCCTGTCTGTTTAACTGCAGACTTAAAGAAAACATGAATGTCATTAATAACTCAGACATCAGGGATGACTGAAATTCATTAGTTGTTGCATTAATTAACATATTGTTCCTGCATCAAGTCATGCATGAGATAATGTTACTTCTTGCACATTCCTGATAGTTCATGAAGTGCTTTGTGAATGAATTTATGCTTTTTCATGCAATAATACATGTATGAATTCATGATAATCTATGTATCTTTACTATAAAGTGTTATCATTGTATTTGTATCATTTTATTGGCTAAATGTTCTTCCTCAAAATAAAAGCACCAATAATACAGAATGGCTTCTTTCAGTTTTGTGTTACACATGTTATATGATTGGATTGTAATGTTTAGAAGCAGTATGTAGTTGGTTGCAGTGGAGCTATTTTACATACTGTTGGGTCGTTTAATCTATGACAATACATTTGTTTTAATGTATTTAACCATTATTTAACCAGGAGACTCCCACTGAGATTAGGAATCTCTTTTTTGTTCAAAGGAGACATGGCCAAGACAGTCAGCGGCAAAAACACAAAGTTATAGACAGAAACACAAAAGGAGATAATATGATAAACAAACACATTTCAAAAAGAGACATTTCCAGGAGTCAGATGCAACTGACTCCTAGAATTTTCTCTTTTTGAACCAGGTAAATGAAGAGCTTTGAATTTGCCCCTAATTCTTTCATTTTGGATTTAAAAGCATCAAACAAGATAAATTCAACTCATTTTGCAACATGTTCCAAGCCAAGGGCTTTTCCAATTTTGGTCTGAGTATTTCAGACAGAGAGCATAAAAAAGTTTTGAGAATGAAAAGAGAGCTGCAGACCAAGAATTGCAAAAGGTGTATGGATGTAAAAGTCTACAGGTGGCCAGAGCAGGCCAACCTACCCCAAAGTATAACTCACAGTGGTGAGTCAGAGCTTTGCAATTTGTAAAGAACCTCGAGGATGCATGGTAAGTTGTATCAACCATATGAAAACACTGAGCAGAGGCATGAAAATCACCACAGGTTAAAAAAAAAAAAAAAAAAGTTGCAGCAAAAAATTACTTTTTTACATTAAAAGAAAAACACAACTTCACTTATTTCAAAAATAAAATCCCAGTTTTAGCCTCAACTTTTTCACCAGGTACTGCACATGGATTAAAAGTGAGAATGTGACCAATCAAAATGGCAGAGTGTCTGTAAGAATTAACAGCCTCTAACATCTTATTTCAAGTTAGTCATCAAAGTTGTTACTTCTAATGAGTTAACAAGTATCTATAGCTGTAAAGCTATAGGAGGTAAATGTATACTGTTAAAAATAGACAGGAATTTAATGGAGTCAAAAGCCTTTTCTCATTAACTCTACATAAAAGTTTAAGTCTTAACTCTACAGTTTATTCAACTCATTAAATCAAGTTTCTAAAGACACATGATTGGTATATCAGCAGACTTCGCAGCATGTAGTGTATGAGAGTTAAAACTCTCCTGGGGGCCCAAACATATATGATGAAAACTCTCTGTGTTTTTTATACACTTAATATCTTTCATTTCTATTCAAAATTTATTTTTATGTCACCATGTCATACAAAAGCAGTTCAGAGTGCAGGGCGCCGCATAAAACAACACAAAACAGCAAACTGTGCAAACAAACAATGACATCCATGTACACATAAAAATGCACATATACACATACAGGCAAGCAAACTGTACGTATAAGTGCAAAGTGTTCATTTAAGAAAATGCTTGAAAAAATGAAAAGTAAAGTCTTTATTTTGGTTTTAAAAGAAACCAGTGTCAGTAGGTAAAATATTCATTCTTTGTGTCCATAAATTCTGAAAGCTATTTCACCAAGCTTTGAGAGTGCTCCACATGGAGGAGATTTCAACCTTGTGACCGCAGTGATCTACTGGGCGTACAAACTGACAACATGTCTGAGACGTATTGTTGAGCCTGACGAGTGAGTGCCTTGTAGACCAGGAGTAAGATTTTAAATTTAATTCTTAAAACGACAGGTAAGCAGTGGATGTTTTGGAGAACTGGAGTTGATCTGATGTGATCTGTTTGTCCTGGTTAAGACCCGAGTAGCTGCATTCTGGATGAACAGCAATCTATGAATTGTTTTGTTTGGAAGACCTGTAAACAAAGAGCTGCAATAGTCCAGCCTGCTCATTACGAAGGCACGTATGAGTTTCTCTGAGTCAGACTGGGAGAGAAAGCCTCTGATTCTCAGCTGATGTTTCTCACTTGAAATAAAGCAACCTTAATGATGCTGCTGATATGATCATTGTAACTGAGTTTACTGCCCATGTTCACTTCTCAGTTTTTAATCTGGTCACTTGTCTTAAATGATCTGGATTCAAAGTACTGGCAGACCAGCTGTCTGTGGGCATTAGCACCTACAACCAAAATCTCAGTTTTTCCCCGTTCAACTGGTGGAAATTCACTGCCATCCAGCCATTTATTTCCTCCAGGCAACTGACCAGGGGATTTATTGGTGGGAAGTCATCAGTGGAAAGTGTAAGTAAGTCATGGTTTCTTGTTTTCACATAAATGAAAACACTGTGAACAATGACAAAGGCTAGTATTGTAATAGTTAATGAAAAGTTAATTAATTATAATAAACGCTAAATGCAATAAATGTTCCTCAGTGTGCCTGTAGAGTTGTTGGTTCAACTTAATATCTTAAGCTTATTAAACATGTTTTCTCAAACGTTTATTTGTTTAGAATCATTGTAAAATTACCCCAAATTGTCATTTCAAATTCAGTTAGCTTAAAATTTTAAGGCAGCCCAGACACTAAGTTTTTAAATTAAGACAAATTGTTTTTACAGTGTAGTTGTGTAAAAAAGTGCAATATTTTCCCAAAGCAAAGTACCTAAAATATACTTCAGTATGGTACTTAATAATTAATGTACATACTTACTTTCCAACATGAGGTAAAAGCAGTGGGAAATGCAAAACAGGAAACTGGAGAAACTATCTAATAATGGAGGATCGTAGAGCTGGGTGAATTTCATTGTTATTCATATACACCTATGTATTATAGTCACGCAGTCTCATCAAACACTTTACCCTGACATTTAGGCTTAATAAAACCCAAACTATGAATCCATAAATATTTTAATGCTTCTTTTTTCTCTCAGTCATATCTATTCATGTAAACATAGCCCATAAATAATCTGCATAATAAAGGAAAAACAGAGACCTCTCTTTCTGTTGTGCGGCAGTAGACGACGTCTCATCTGTTCAAATAGCAGAGGAGGAATTTCAATGTAATGCGGTAAAGAAAGCCCACAAAGCCAAACAAGCATCATTTGATTAGTGTTGTGTTGTGGACACCCACAATGTTAATTACACATAGAATATGATTGTAGCTTCGCGATAGAGGAAAACCATGCCTGCATAATCAAGACCATCTGTATTGTAATAAACACTTAAAAGCAGTTAATTTAACCTTTTCAACAGGAGTTCTAAAAAAAAAAAGAGGCCTTGGAAGTCAGAAGACAAAAGAAGTCAGGCAAATGAACTACACTGAATGATTCCCCCTCCCACCTCAAACACACACAGACACACACACACTCCTGAAACAGCTCCCATAGTGCTAACAAAAGAGTATGAGTCAACCAGACCTTTGTCAACCATATGGGTGATTAGCGGCTGCTGATTAAAAGGCGTCTGTGGCCCTTCAAAGGGCTCTTGACACCTCACAAAAGTTTGGTTAAGATCTGTCTGAGCCCCCAAGAGGGCACATACAGGAGGGTGTTAAAAATCACACAATAAACAGCCGCAGAGACCAGAGTTACTTGTGATACTGTGTCAGAGAGAGAGAGGTGATAGTGAGCTCTGTGCTGCCATATTTAAAGTGTTATACAAGCCCAGTTTGTCTTACATGCTGAATGTCCACCCATGCGTGAGAATTTCTTACAGAGATGGGAGATAAAGACCTCTCAGACAGGGGTCTCAGCCAGACTTTCCTAGTTTAAATACCTTTAAATACCTTCGCACTGGAGGTGAGCTTCTCTGGAAACACATTGGAGTATATTTCTGTGACACGCTCACAGCGACTTTATCTTCCCTGGAAACTCGGTGACCTAGGTGACAGCCAGCAGATTTCAGAGTTGGTGTACAAAACTGATGTGGAAGGTGTTTTAACTTTTCATCCACCTGCATGGTATGCTCACTTAAATTGAAGACTTAAAGGTACAATATGCAACATTTTTATAAAAAAAATAATAAAGTAAACTCACATAAACATAATCCCTTACAATCATCTCTTAGGACAAATGGACAATGGTGGTGGCTGTTTCTGCAGAGACCCTGCCCTATGGTGTATTTGACGTCTTGGCATCTTTCTGGTGTGATTATGAACAGGTCAGATGATTATACTGGTTCAACCTTCAAGACTTAACTTTCTAGGATTGTGTCAGTGGCAAATAAAATTACTGGCAAATCCCAAAAGCCCTCGACCAATCAACTTTCTTCAGAAAAGACAAGGAAGAATGTGAGGAGCATCCAATTTAAGCCTTCAAGCTCCAGGAGGTGCTAAAGAGTCCATCTAGCAAAAAAAATGTATTTAAGAAGTCCTTCATGCCAAGTTCCATCAATATTCTTAACTCTGCAGAGTGACCTATGAGATTTAAGCCACAGACATGATATAATCTGCTTTTAAAAAATGTCAAAATAGTGAATCAAAGCTATTGATGGTATATTAAATAGGTTGAAATCCTATTTATCTATGGTTGAAGCGAGTTGTTTCCCACCCCCACAACCCTCTCCCCCAGACTCGAGGAAGCTCAGGCAGGCTGCAGGAACACTGCAGAAGCGCAAGACGAGCACAAAATTGTAATTTGACAATAATGACTGAGGATGAGTCCTAAACAGTAAGTTGATCAGCTGTTTACAGCTGTCAGATGTCAAGATGTCAATGTAAAGCTAAACACAAAAGTTTGAGTTCAGTGACTGTCTGTCTACCATTAACATATTGTTCAATTTAACCATTATAAACATCTGCTCCTTCTAAAAGATTATCATCAATTTGTTACAACTCGTAAACAGAAACTTACTCATACTGGGAACATTCAGCATTAAATTGAACTCTAATTAAGATCAAACAGGGAAACAAAAACAGTTATTCCAGCCTGGAATTAAAATTTTAAAGGAGGACATGCAGTTTAGCATGTTAGCAAATTTCTGATACATATCATTGTCATGTTATGATTTATTACAGTAAAATGTTACAGATTTCTCTGTTTATCGTTCATCGTAATATTTAACATGTAATGTGATCCTTCACATGTGTTTGTTTTTACTGACTGCTGCTTTGGCATTTCTTGTGTTTGGTGAGCCACAGACACAACGCAATTTCTCACCACACAGTTATTTGGAACAATAAAGACATCTTATTTAAGAACAAGTCACTTTTCTTTGACAGATGGGTTCAAAATCAGATTCTTCTAGTGAGTCAGCTGTTCACTAGGGAGGAGCTTTTGTTCACTTACAGAGAATCTACATACAAGTTCCCAGGAAACCCTGACAAACTTGAGTTTTTGATGCCACTCCATCTGGCACCTTAATGCTTTTCAGAAATCAAGTCAAAAGTGAAGTCAATCACAATGCACAAATCACAATTTACCTGAAGGGTCTTTACAATCTGTACAGTGTGCAGGACCCTCTGTACTGTATACCCTTGAAAGATTAGTGAAAAGGTTCCCCCCCAAAAATCTTTTTAACAGGGAAAAATGGAAGAAAAACAAAGGAAGGATCCCCCGCCCAGGATGGACAGAGGCAGTGTTAGACTCAGGGCACCATCATAATAAAAACACACAGGGAACTATTTAATTATTTGAAAGCACCTAAAGGCCAAATAACTTTCTAGTATGTAAGGTAGCCTGTATGGCACTGAATTGTGTTTTCTCCACCTGGAGAGCACTTTACCATGATTTTTTCCACTAGAAGGGCACTTTAGAGGGCATTTTATCACGTTTTGTCCAGTAGAAAGTTACCCTTGATGGCACTTAGCAAAGTTTTGTCCATTGGAAGAACCTTTAGAAGACAGTTTACCATATTTTCTCCACTATAGTGGAACCCTAGAGGCCACTTTATCACATTTTATCTACCATAGGGGCATCCAAGAGGGCACTTTTGCATTCTTTTTTTTTTTTTTTCAAACATGGGGGCACTGGGGGCGATCATCACCCTTGAGTACAGCAGTGGACAGACATGCAATGGATGTCGCGTGCACAGAACAGCAGATCCAGGAGAACATTGAATAACTTCAGGTGTTGCCGTGTTTCCTGTGGGACCTGAGCCACACAACCTCCTCTCCTGTGGAATGTATGTATGTGGATTGTAGTTGGCCCTGCACCTTCATATGTTACACCTGAATTCAAATACATAAAGTACAAATAATGCAAAGGAAACAGATATTTCTTCTATCTGAAGTTGCACATTATTATTTGGAAAAAGTCAGCTCCATGATTACCTTAACATAATTAAAACAGGTCACATCTACCTTAATCAGTCACTGATTTTATTATTCCCTTCAGCTGAAGGATATTTTATACACTTCTATATCTTTACTGCAGAGCTTCTATTTCCAGTGCAAAACAGAATCTTTTAGTCTATAAAACATTTTTCTGTTTCTGATTTTTAAATGTCCTCCAGTTAAAGGGGGAGGTTGCAAAGGGCTTCAGACCTTTGCTAAAATTTGGTTTAGCTGAAAATGCTGAAAGAAAAGACACAAAGAGATTTAAAATACAGTGGAGTGTGGAAATATATTTCATACTTAAGTATATGTCTGTATTAAATCATTTTGATTTGTTGAAGGCACAACAATCACACTGCCAATGAATATTAGGTGAGAAAATAAAACATTTGCCCAATTTTATATGACCTCCAGTGTAAACCACACCCACTCGGGAAATGCATATACAGATGCAATATGCTTACTTTCCTAACCCAGCAGACTCGACAGTTTGGATGATTTGTTTTTCAGCACATTCTCAAAATAATAATAGAGCCATATGTGCCTTATTTCAAAAAGATGTTGTCTGTTTCATATGTCACAGTTTGTAAATGATGATTTGCAGAATGTCTGGATTCTTCTTCATAAAAATCTAATCTTAAATAAGTTTAAGCAGATGTCCTTTAAAATTATTCATAAATATTACACAACCAATCACTGCTACAGAAATTTAAGAGAGACATAATCACAAACTGCTCTTTCTGTGATGAATATCCAGAAACTGTGTTCTCACACCAAGAAATTCTGGCAAGACCTTTTGCAGATTCATCATTGATCATATTTTCAAAGATGCTGTGTTAATACGGCAGATTGTGGTGTTTGGTTTTGCTAAATACCCCCAAAAGAAGAGAATTATTTCCTTATAATTAATCTGATATTAATATCAGCAAGATTTTTCATTCATAAAAGCTTTTTACTTTTTACTTAGAAAAAATATGTTTTTATTGTTTTCATGAAAGATGCTGAGCAATATGTGAAACTATTTTCTTATTCAACCAACTAAAACACTTAATTTCTGTATGTCATAATATTTATGTAATGCAATGTACCGCTGGTTCTTGTGTAATATTTGCTGTGTCTGTATTCTGCCCCCTGTATGCTAAATCTCTTTTGTGTCATGTTGTTAATAAAGAAAAAAAAAACAAAAAAAAACAAGTACACTTATTAATCAGCCTATGCTGGAACATGGTGTTTGATATGGCCGATGCACAGAAGTCCAATAACAAAGCACCTGTCAGGCTCAAATTGGGCAGACCGTATTTAATAAATGTGATAAATGTGAAAACATTGATTTTCTCTTTCAGATAATGTTGCCTGCTATTCTTTTCTTGGCAAGAATGCCAAGCAGCGTGAACAAAAAAACAAATTGTTAAAACACTTTCTAGCAGAGTAGGCCAATTCATAATGTACGGTATTGAAAGCTGCCGTATTTACATATTGAATTTGGAGCGTGCTGCAGTTAGATCACATTACAGCAGAAGCGGATGTTCAGAGTTTGTTCTCAAATCCACAAGATATCAAACCAACAAGTGGTTTTCCCAGATGCTGAAGCTTGTAATATCCCACAGATTTTTTGGGTTTTTGGGATTTTTTTTTTGTTCTAAACTGGAAAAATAAACTATTTGTTTTAACTTTACAAAGTTTGTGTTCACACTGTAAAAAGTGTATTTCAATAGTAGTTGAATTAATGTTTAATGTTTTAAATGAGTCCCACTCAGCTCTCTTGACAGTCTATTTTTGTAGATTATAACAATTCGAAGTTCCCTTAAAACTACTATTCTGATTTCAGTAAAAGTCACTTAGCTTTCTCTTATTGTACGTCTGATGTCATGACGTCCACGTCTCTTCCCAATGTTTCCCCCTGCAGTAGAGCTGCTATTTTCTCTTGGTGAGAAAAGATTTTAAAGTAGTTCTGGTAAATTTAATTAAAGTGGCTCCTATGTGAAACTGCTCACGACCAGGTCTGTGGATTATTTTGAGTAACAGAGTCGTGATTTTTTTTGGGGGGGGGGGAAGACGCTGTGCTTTGTGCACCACAAGCCAAGTGCCATTGAGTCCCATTATATTGGAGTGAAGGCAGATGTCTCTACGGCTGATAGCTTCAAAATTCTGCAATTGACTACAGGCCAGGGGAAAATGTGTATTTTCATTTGGGGTCCCTTTAACTTGTAAGTATAACCTTCATCATGGTTCACAGGGTTTTCATTATTGTGAAAACAAATAACCATGGCTTATCTTTGAGTGTATTAGAGACACAGCAAGTTTTCATCATGCGTTTGCTTTAAGCTGAAAAAGAGCGTCTCAGGAGAGTTTTAACTCTAAAACAATGCATGCTGGGAGGTGCCAATGCTGATATATTGATCACATTTCGTTTAGAATCTTAATTCAATTAGTTGATTGAACTCTGTATAGTACTTTAATTCAGCTTATCATTTCAAGTCAAAAGACTTCAGATTAGAAAATTTCATGTTTTTAAGTTCTGAAAATAAACAGAACATTTTGAATAAATTAAACCTTTATATTAATGTTAAGTTAATGAGAAAAGATTAGCTGATTCCATTTCAGTCCTGTATGATTTTTTATATTGTATACACCAAGGCTGGCCTATACAAAACCAAACATGAATCATTATTCTTGGATGTGCAACATCATTGCATCATCACTGGTGGTAGTGACACTGAGTCGAGTGCAAACATGAAAGGTTGCCTGTATCTCTTATAATCTACTCTCTTCCTGGGTATATTTATTTGCTCTCTATCTCTATTTTCATCCTTTATTAAAAACAAGATCAAGCTGAACATACGAACACTGAGCCAGAGGGGGATCAAACATAAGATACTTTTCTGCCATTACCAGACACACAAAGCCTCCAGCACAATAGTCCCATGCTGGCTGGGTGTTGAAATCCTGGATTTTATGGCTACGAGGAGTCAGAAGGTAAGGCGGAATTATTAGCCAAATTAGTTGTTTGCCACTAAGAGGATTACACTTTAATCTTATCAAATGTCTCACGCACTTACCACTTTGTGTTGCAACGGTTTCAAGGTAACAACTGAGCATCTGTAGATGAAAACATTTCTGTCTGAAATGAAAGCACAGACATAATGATTAAAGCTGCAGCAGCACAGGTAGAGATGACTTGTTCATTTGTGATTTTCTTTATGTATCCTGCGCTGTGTTTGAGCTAACTGCCTCGATATAAAACAACGCTTTGTCATGTCTCAAGTATTTTTCTGATCAATGCATCACTACAAGGTCACGAGAGGTCCGAGCACAAACAAAGCCTGGCTAACACAGGAGTGATACTTGTTTGTCACTTAAGTCAGGTGATTAATGCAGATCACGGCTTGATTAAGACGTGTGTGGTGACAGTAAGAGCATTACAGCAGATTAATGGCTTTGGCCATCTGCTCCCTCACTGAGGTGATTTTAATTAATGGTAAGAATATTGTTAATCTTGCCTTGGCAGTCAACATCACAGTAATCACAATGATGGTCAGAAATCACTCTGATGTCAGGCAGCCTTTGACATCATTTGAAAGCCATTTGAAGACTGTGTCTCCTCCACCTCACACACCACCAGGTAGGCAGGCAGGCAGGAAAAGCATTTGGTGACACTGGGAGCAGTAATCCTGGCATATGCCACTGGGAACAAATGTCTCAAAGGCCCACCTTTTGGATAACAGCCACCGTGTCACCCACTGCTACAGAATTGTCAGCCAGTCTAACCCCCCCCCCCCCACAGTTTCCAGGTTTCCAATTCTCAGTCAAATACTTTGAGATACAGTAAAATGCTAGAAGTTTTTTTTTTCATATTCTATTTTTGTATGTTTATTGTTTTCTATTTTGTGTGTTTAACAGTCTAATTTTGTCAGTCTCACTGGGATTATTCTGTGTGGGGAGTTTTTTTTTTAACAATGCCAAAATATACAGTTGTACTGAGCAACAGGTGAACTGTGAGCACTGAAGTTTTATTTAAGATAAGATCATTCTCAGTCCCACAACACTGTAAAAACAAAAAGTCGAGAAAACTCAAAATTCCAAGTCAGCGTACTGCAATAGTTGTTTTGAGTTTTGCACTGACATTCGTAAGTTTTGATAAAGTTTTACCAGTTACTAATCTTTCTAACAATGATAATAAACTTTTTTCTTTAGAAAAACTTAAATCTTTGAGTCTATAAAACTCAAGGATTCAAGTTTATCTAAGGGAGACAAGTAAATGATCTCAAAGAAAGATTATAGGTCTGCAAAACTTTCTATAAGTTTATTTCAAAACTTAAAAGTTTGATGAGTTCAAAAATCAGCAATCTATAGTGGTACGTTGCCTTGAAATTTTGAGCTGTCTAAACTTTTTTTTTACAGTGAATCCGCAGTGTTAGAGCAGCAAAGTGGAAACCAAATAGTAAGAAAATCAATCAAAAACAGTAAATAATAATAAACAAGTAAACAAGCAATATAAACAAAATGAAATATTTAAAAGACAGGGACAATATATGCCAGAGGAAAGAACAAATAAGACAACGTATGTAAACAAAAGACTCAACAGTTGAAGTTTGCACATAGGAAATATTGTTATTGCACAGTTGAAATGAGATGATAATAAAATACATTTGAGTGAACTATTTATATTTGCGCAGTATGAAATGAAATGATACCTGAGTGAATACTGATACTTACAAGAGTTTTGATTTGTTTGAGTTTATTCTGTCATGAGACAGCGTGGCACAGATACAGAGTATAGAGCCACATATAAACAGGATACATGTGTGTATATGTATGTATGGCAACACTTCACAGTAAGGCTACAAATCATAGACTTAAGTAATGCTTAACTAATGCATGACTTATGATGATTCAATGTGGGGTGTATCGTGAAATCCTGTTACTCACCATGATTAAGTCACTATGATTTTATATGATTAGTTCACACTTAATAGATCATCAGCTGAGGAATATTCATTCACAGTTAATTCATACATTAAATGATATGAATCAAGTTAGCTGGATTTCAGATACATGAAAGTTTATTTATCTAATAGAAGTTCAGTGTAAGTTCAATCAGGAGGACTATCTT
>JAJHUR010140306.1:122690-211265 GCA_027495735.1 Lutjanus campechanus | reverse complement strand
ACACACACACACACTCACAGTTTTACACCTCTCTTCTCCTCCTCCTCCTCCAGTGAGGTCATCCTCTCCAACATTGACGTGGGCATCGCTGGCATCTGGGAGTGCCTGGTGACCAGTTCCCGTGGCAACACTTCTCAGCAAATGGAGATAGTTGTTCTGGAGACGTCGGCACCGTACTGCTCAGCTGAGAGAGTCACCAACAACAAGGGTGACTTCAGGTGAGTCACTTCTTTGCAGTCACGTACTGTACAGCCATGTGGGTTCAACTGCTCTCGTAGCATGTTGGTTCACTCAAAATAAAGAGGACTTAAAAGAAGAGTTTGACATTTTTCTCCATCTTTCTTGGCAAGAGTTAGATGAAACAATCAATACCACTCTCATGTCTGTACAGTAAGCACTGTATAAAACTACCAGCAGCTTATTTTAACAGGGAAACAGCTGGCCTGGCTCTGTCCAAAAGCAACGAAATCCACCTACCAGGACCTCTAAAGCTCACTGATTAACGTGATATCTCATTTATTTAATCTGTACAAAAATGTTTTGGAGGTTTAATGCACCAGGAGAAATAATCTGGCACATAAAATCTCATGAAATCACAACATTTTTACACATGGGTTTTTGTACAAATTAAACAAGAGATACAATGTGTTAATTAATGAGCTTTTGAGGTGTTTGTAATCGGATATTGTGACCTTCGGACAGAGCCAGGCCAGCTGTTTTCCCCTGTTTCCAGTGTTTGTGTGAAGCTCAGCTAACTGGCTGCTGGCAGTATATCATTATACACTGAGCAAAAATACAAATGCAACACTTTTGTTTTTGCTCCCATTTTTCATAACTTGAAGTGAAAGATCTCAGGCTTCCTCCGTGCACACAAAAGCTTTATTTATCTCAAATTTTAACAAATTTGTTAACATTCATGTTAGTGAGCACCTCATTGGCTGCGATAATCTGTCCACTTGACAGGTGTGAAATGTAGAGATGCTGATTAACAGTCTTGCTTATTGCATAGATGTGCATTGGACTGGTCACAATAAAAAGCTGCTCTTAAATGTGCATTTCTGTCTTGAAAAAATACTTCTTACTAGGCAATGAACTATGGCTACTCCCTAGGACCACAAAGACAAGTTTTTTTCCCAGTAGGGCAAAGCAATGGGCTTTGAGATACATTTTCTTTTGTTTGGTGGTTGTATCGCAGGTCTTACTCAATCAGCAGCGGCATGTATGTAAACACTGTATTAAAAAGGCCTTACAGTACAGTTGAACGCACCACTGTTTCAATAAATAGACATTTTGTTATGTTTTGCTGGGCCTGAACACGGCCTAGGTTTAGGCATTAGGACTGATTGGTGAGGGTTAGTGTAGGAATATCAGGGTAAGCCAATCAGAGGCAGAGTAGGGTTAAGGTCAAGGTCATGACTTTGCCATGGGCAAAAAATGGTATCTGTAGCCCTGTGTGAAATAGCCATGGGAAATGTCTTTTTTCAAGATGAAACTGCGCATTTTCCAGTGGCCAATCAAAGGCACAACTGTGTCATAATCGTGCTGATTAATGAGCATCTCTATATGCAACACCTGTCAGGTGGATGGATTATCTTGGCAAATGAGAAGTTCTCACTAACACAGATGTTAACAAATTTGTGGACAAAATTTGAGCGGAATAAACCTTTTGTGTGCACATTAGAAGTCTTACAGTTTTTACTTCAACTCATGAAAAATGGGAGCAAAAAAAGAAAAGTGTTGTGTTTATATTTTTGTTGAACGTACATACAGACATGAGGGTGATATTGATGTTTCCATATAAGTCTTGGAAAGAAAGCCAATAAGCTTTTTTCACACCACATAAAGGTTTTTCAAGGTAAAAATAACAAAGGCTGTATAAAGCATGCCTTTATATCTTAAGTGTACTTTTAGTTTACCAACTAGCTTCATGTAATTAGTGGTAATGGGCAATAAACGCTGGTTTTCAAAGCTGATACCTGGAGGTTTCCAGGAGAATAAGGGAATAGTTTAACCGCACTATAATTTAAGTCACCAGAAATATTCCCAATTACAAAGTCTACTGTATAAAAATTAATACTGTAATCAGAGCGCTCACTCTCTGTGTTATTATCTCTCCATGTACAATGCAGTTGAGGTACTTAAGGTCTGGTTCCTGCTGGTGTCATGCTGATTTTTGTTCCACCTGACAGAAATCTGCCACACCTGGCCTGCCTTGCACCAGATGCAGCTCATTAACTCTCAAAGACCACAATGGAGTATGTACAGTAGAGCCTGGGTCGTTCATATAGTTTCGCAGTAATTGGATATGTGATATGAAATCTTCCACAAACAGTACAGGTCTAATGTAGTTCAGCTTTATAGCAAGCCTGTAAAAAAGGAGAGCACCACACATCTCTTCACCCCCCCCATACATATTCTTTTCCCCCTGTCCTTCACTCCTTGTGACCACCTTGAAACCTTGTGGTTGTATGCACACACTCACCTCCCCCACCTCTCCTCCACCGTGGTTGTGTTGTTGTCATGTACGATCCTTTGTAGGCGCCTTACTTTACAGCCCACTTCCAGTGCAGCAAGCACAGAGGCTTCGTTTCTGCCGGAGTATTGGAGTAATGGGCTGTAAAATGAGCCCCCTTTTTTGTTGGGGGCGAAATTAACGCCATTTATTACTAAGTAGCTGCTGCTGCTGCTGCAGCAACGTGGATGGAGAGGGGTGGGGAGCAGAGAGATGGCAGGTCTCTACCCTCAGAACAGATTACCAGCCTCCTGAGTGCGCCGCTCCTTTATTTTCATTTAGATGAAGTCAAAAGAGTTGCCACATTAAGCATTACTTCTGCTACTTTCAGTAGGATTTTGACATCGCCTTAAGCAGAAAGACACAACATAAGACATGTGTTTCTCCTCTGATTGTAGAGAAAATTGATCAATATGTGTAGGCACAAACAACTCTGTCCTAAGGCTGCAGAAACACAGAAATAAGACCTTCAATCTACAACAGCGCCAAGAAAGAAAACCTGGGGTTCTTTTTATTATCTGGGAAATGGAGGCTAATGTAGTGGACCAGGAATGTTTGGCTGACTTTTTCTACTCAAATGAGCTTATTTTATTGAAACACTAACAGGCATTACCCAGAAAATGAAGGTTTTCCATTTCCCTGTAAAATCACCCCTATCACAGGTTGGTCAGTAGAGCGGCTCCAAGACCTGGCTCTTGATCACACTATTGACAAAGTCTCATTTCTTGCTTCAGAGGAGACTTCACTGAACTTTGCATGGCCATATGAACAACGCTTGTAATTACTCTTTTTAGGCTGAATTTCCCCTTTAGGAAAGAACAGGCAGAAACAGGTTTCTTCTGCTTGTTTTCCATCTTTCATATGTGGTGCATGTAAAAGGGACGCTGCAGCAATTTAGTCTTGCACCTTGATAAAGTTCTGCAACTTATGAGAGACAAATGAAAGAATTAATGGACACCACTGAACAGCAGAGCAAAGTGTGTTAAAAGCAAGTCATTAATTCCAGACTAGAATACAGTTCTCTGAAAAAGTTTCTCATCTAAACACATTATACGTGTTAGAAAATAGTTGCTGATAAAATGACACATGAACTTGACACTGAAACAGCAGCACAGACACGCCCCAATGTTTCAGAACAGCAAAAAAAAAAGCAAATTTTTTCATGATTTTAATTTTATATACTTAGCCATTTCTTTAATCATTCAAATTCTGGGTGATCTGGGTGGTTAATAACACGTTTCTGTTGTATGACAAACTCAGAACACACATTCAATTCCAAAATATATAACTGTTTTGTGCATTTTATAGATCCATTTTGATCTGTATGTTGTAAAGTCCATTTAATCTTCTATTCTGTAAATGAATAGTTCATTAATTGTGAATGTCCAGCCAACTTGAGATCAAATTGGACCTGTTCCCATGTCCCCCCATGTCCCCCAGTTTGTAACAAAAGCTTTCTGTCTAAATATCAACCCCCAAAATAATTTGTACATTTTTCAGACTTTAGTCACAGAACACATTTTGCAACTGCTTTCAGGGGGGTATTACTCAGAGTATTACTCCCCATGACCAGACCATGACCAGATCTTGACGTATAAAATAGGTGCAGTGCTCCTTTAAGTGCCTTCTGTCATCAGAAAAGTTAAGTTTCATTGTGCAAAAAGTGTGGAAAGACAATAACGTTGATTAATAAAGTTAGTAAATAAAGTTAATTAAGTCAGAAGTCATTAATACAACAACACATTGTTTCACAATCAAATCAGAATCTGGCAGTCTTCTGCAAAAATAATTAGAGCTAGCTGTAAATCAAATATGTAAATTAATCATTTCCAAAGTACAGGGAGTATGAAATTGCCATCTGGTGCAGTGTGTGTAGATTCCTAAACTCACTTCATTACTGATAATTCTGAGATATCTTGTGTGGCAGGTGGCCTAAGACTTTAGCTGGCATCCTGGCCTTCCTGCCCTGTGCTCCTGCCACCTTTGGCTCTGCCCCCCTCCCCCCTGGCAGCGCTCCTCACCCCTCCGGGCAGAGGGAGAAGAAGGCATGGCGGCGCTGTGACCGGGCTGGGCGGTGGGCTGAAGAGGACTACACTCAGTGCCCTTACGCCAGCGAACTGACCCGTGTGCTGCATGAGCTGACACAGGTATCTGAGAGTTATACACACTTTATATCCCACTAATGTCTGATGTCACAGTTTTAATTTTGCAACTTTACTCTGATGTTCAACATGTTGACATATTTGACAACTCTAACGGCAAGATTTGATAACTTCATATTCCTAGAATACAGAGTCTAACGTCTCCACCGATTCATCTGTAGCCTGCAGGTATTTGCAGATCTGTACATGTAAGCCTTTATATACATAATACAAACTGACTGGTGACGAGCTGTTTCACTCGACTCTACTCATGGGATTTCTGTACCACATTAAAGTAATCAAGTTCACAAAACTACACGCATGGCATGAAATAGTACTACAGAGATTCATTATTTATTATATGCTGTCAAAGCCGTTTCATGTTATGTCTCTCTTGGATTGTCATGTTTGACTGTGTGATCCTCCTCGCTGAGTATTACTATATATTTTCCTTTTTTTATTCCAGATAACTATTAATACCACCAATGCCCAGCCTTTGGGCCAGCAGTTAGTGGCTTTCACCAGCAGGGCGGCACACTTCACTGATGTCATGGATGTCATCTTTGTCACACACCTGGTGGAGAGACTGACAAGGCTGTTGGAGAAACGTAGAGATGTAAGAGTGAACACACAGAGATGCACCACAGCCAGTTTACTTTATAACATGGAATCTAATTCCAGGCTTGACAAAACCCCTCTAAAAATATTGAAACAGCAGTGCCGCACAGCATCCCCCGTTTTTATGCCTCTGCAGTGGCTGCCTGTGTGGCCAAAATTTTTGGGGTCGTCTGTTTGTCCATCCGTCTCAAGGATGAACTGATTAGATTTTCGTTGTCAAAGTGGAGCCTGTAATTATAGTCTAGCCTACAATTCCTGTTCGCATGTCACCTAGGGTTGGATAGATACTGAAGAAATTTTAAAACCATGATGAAAGTTCTGGAGTTATAAAGAGCTTTTGTATTTTATGTCGGTGTTTTGTGTGTGCACAGATTTGACTGAGTTATGAGTACTAAAATGAAAATGATTTTTTACATGCAAATTGTGGCTTCACGCCTTGTGCCTCTCCCTTCATACCCCGCTGTCAACTCTCCCAGTCCCCACTGGGGAGGTGTGCCTCACAGTTTAAAAACCCTTACTTGAAGGACCTTCTTCAACTACAATGGTAGTTACAGTCTTTCTTTGGCCAGTCTCCCATCTTTTTTACTGGAGCTCAACTTGCAGTGAGCCCAGTATTTTACTGCTATATCAAATTGCTAACATGCAATTTAAGGGGAACTACTGTACTCATCAATGGCTGCTTCATTTGTGCATGTGCTTTTTCACAATTTGATACTGATACTGAGTATTTTTAGGTGGTCCTTTTTTAAATGGCTAAAAAGACTTTTGTAGTTGACTGTGTCTGCAGCTATACATTGATTAGCTCTTGCACTGATACTCCTCTTGGCTTCTCCAAAATGGGGTCATGCTGACTGGCATCTATTGCAGGTAATACACAGTCTATCACTAAGTACTACATACAGTCCCACAGTAAGTAATCCAAATTATCACTTTAAAAAGCTCAGTATTGATTCTACTTTTATGAAAAAATGAGGTTTATGAGGAAAGCTGTTGATTAGCTCATCATGAGGTGACAACAGCCTCTCAAGAGCCTGAATGTATCAAACAGAAAAGGACACTTGTCCATGTCAGTGACAGACAGCAGGGGCTGCCCAAAAAGACATGGCAACATGCTGTTGGTTTGGCTTCAATCCTTCAATCGATTCCAGACAGCTTAACTTTTCACCTCATATGCTTTCCTCTTGCCCATGGTGGCGTTGGACCTGAATGACAATTATGGTCATGAAGATGCATCTCTTTTTTGGGCAAGCCGTGTTTTACCTTAAGCGAACCGCTCTTCTGTCTGCGGCCAGAGGCAATGGGAGGGCTCTACGTCACGCTGAAGGTCAGGTTGTGTGAGGGGAAGGGTGTTGAGCTTAGTCAGTGAAAAGAATCAATATTAGCTCGCACTTGTCCAATTACTCATCATAGGTCATTGGGGAGGAGATATTATAAGGAGATACTTAGAGTTTTATCATTCCTAAGACAATGCTGATGAGACCACCCTCATTCATCCAATAAAGAACAGGCGAATGAAGCAACAATGAAAAGTACAGTAAGTAAATAGCGAACTGCCATCCCAAGGAAGTGATTATGCCCCATTGGAGCCGCTAATCTAAATTAAATCTCCCTATAATGAATGAAGCCACCATTGCCTCCCTCACAATTCTGACTGGAGATTATAAATGTGCCTGTTGTTGCGGATATGATTGATGTGCATGATGAGTCTGCCTCCTCGTGTGCGTGTGTATGTGTGGGCTTTGTACGTACAGTTTGTGTAGCTGTGCACACCCATTTGCTTACATGTGTGCCTGTGTTCTCACAGTTGGGGGACTATATATCAGACATAGCCAGTAACATGATGCTCGTGGAGGAGCATATCTTGTGGATGGCGCAGAATGAGGCCCGAGCGTGCACTCGGATCGTCCAGTGTGTGGAGCGTATCGCCGACCTGGTGCTGACCGGAGACAATCAGGTCATTTCGAAGGTATGGCTGGCCTTTGAAACAGTAACACCAACACTCACGATCACACTCAGTCAGGGCAAAGGTTGATTATCTGACTAAATGTCCCATAGCTTTACCTTTTTTCTTGCAGTCGGGAATAATGAGAAGTTAATCTGGCTGTAGCAGATAGCTAGAATAAGGCGTAAGAAAGATAAATTGCTTCCTTTTGTTTCTTCTTGCTTCTGTCTATTTTTTATTCTCTCTGCTGTCACTTGGGATAAAATCATCTGCTAAATGACTAATATAAAAATCTACCCTCCCTCCTTCTGCCGCCCTCCGACCCTTCCCTCTCTTACATCTTGGCCCCCCTCCCCAGGTGTCTGCTAACATAGCTCTGGAGGCCTTCATGATCCGGCCGTCTAACTTTCTCGGCCTATCCTGCACTGCAGTTCAACGGCCCCCCTCGTCCGCCACCTCGCCACTTCCTGACAGCCACTCCCACACTGACAAGGACAGGAGCAGAGAGCGTGATGCCGTGGGGGAATCGTTGCTCAGCTTCAAATGCCACACTGTCAACAACAGCGGCTCACCGGCCAGTCAGCTCAGCAAGGTAAGGCGCAAGTTAATAAATGGTGTGAAACTTTGTAAAATATGCTATTCCACTCTTTTGCTCGCCTCTGTTGGCAAAATCCACCAAATCCAGCCCGAGGTTAGGAAACAACGTTCTTTGAGTGTTACTCTCTTTCTCACTCCCAGCAGGGTCTTTTTTTAAAGGCCACACACTCTTGTATTTCTTGACACTGTGTTCAAATGTAAGAGTGAGAGACGAAGGAGAGAAGATGTTCAAACGGAGGAGAAAGAAAGCAACCGAGAGAGAAATAAAATATGGGAAATAGAGTACAGCTTGTACAGCAGCTCGTGGGCACAATAAAATGAATTCTCCAGCAGCACACAGTTGAAGCATGTGAGAAGGATTACCACCTGCCCTTAAGACTGTTGTTGCCTATTTGTCCCGACAAGATGACACCTTGTTTGGGTTTGCTAGCACGCCATAGATCAGCTGGTGATAGGTGGGGTTGCAGTGGGGGCAGGGCCTGCAAATAGGACGGTGATTTGGGAGTCAGTGAGCGCGGGCCACTCCCCTGTGATGAATACCATGGCCTTGCGTCCGTGTCACTTTAAATCAGCCACGGCCCCACCATGGCTCGAGTTGTGGCCGTCCCAAATGACAAATACCACGTCGAGAGATGAGAGGCACTCTGCATCTGCAGACGGCTGGCAAAACATTCAACTCCCCTGGCACTGAAGTGGCATAGTTCTGCAGCATTTGAACAGTTTGCACCCTCTAGCTATTCAGTCCGCCGATGAATTCATCGGTGTGCATGTGAGCGTACCCTGCCTGTGCATGTTAGTGTGTATCAGCTAGAGAGAGTGTATGGATGTGTGTGATTATTTTATTTCCCTCATCTTCCTCTTCTCTGGTAAGAGTGTCAGGTCTCAGTGGTTTTGTCAGCAATTACAGCTCTTAATTCTGCCCCCAGGCTGTGTGTAGAATGTGTGCATGTATGTATGCTTGTATTGAGTCAGCTGGATCGTGGGGAGGACAATACTGCAGCTCTAGAGGCCACTCCATAAATTTGTTCACCTCTTGATGAGTTCCAGATGGACTTTCTCAAATTAGGAGGTAACTGTGGAGAAAGTATTTATTTTGGTTCACACTGAGAACACATCTCCATTCCTGCACTTCATAGTTTTGACAGGTTTCTCTGCGCTACACAAAAAAAAATCTGTTGACTTCTCTGTGCTAAAGCTGGTTTGTTGGGGTCAACCCCAAGTCTTGGCACTGCGTGTCCTTCAGTGCCATATTTGAACATGAAACTCCCAGGTGCAATGGATTTGCCTTTTCAGAAACTGTAAATTTGAGAGGATGTGATGACATGTTCTGCACTCTGTGGCTTCAAATCATTGCCTAATCAGATGGAAGAGTCTAGCTCTTAAAACAGTGTAGAAAAGTTTCATATTTAAATAAGAAAACAACTATCTGGTTTCTTGGTTACAGAAATTCTGTTCTTCTGTTCTGTGTTTGCAGAGTTGTTTTTGATCTTACATGTGGTGTTTTGGTTCTAAATACAGCAGTGCAGTTTTAACTGCAATTATAATATTACACATTACATATATAAATATTCTAATTATTCATCATATATTGTCATACAGGAGTTTCTATATTGACCGTTTTAAGGAATTGTGCCGTTCAATCCAGAAGCTGTAGCAAAATGGTTTGCACTTGTTTTTACACTGAATGTTCCCCAGCTTGTTGTGTGGATGGAGTTCTGCTTGAAGTTCACCGGCTGTTGCTGTTACTGCGTCAGATGAATTTCTCACCCAAGCTGAGAAATTTTTACTTTACCTCAGTTCACACTTGTTGTATCCATCTCACTTAATTCACCTCCTTTAAGTTTGACTTTGCGTGCGTTGATGCTGCCTGTAATTACATTTTCCTCCAAGTGAAGTAAGACAAATGCCCGAGTGTCTGCAGTTCTTGCAGCTAGACAGCAAATTTGCTATATTGGAGGTTTTCCATCATGTTATACAGAAAAAAAAAATGAAGATGTGCTTTATAATTGCTTCCTCACATAATCACTCATATCCTGACTGTATCACCTGTATCACCAGTACAAAGCAGTGCTATTATGGCAGTGCTATTATGTATACATTACTGACTCAAGACTGTGATGGAGATTATTACTATATCGCTGGCTAGCTGGCATGGAGAAATCATTATAATAGTAGGGCTGCAGAACATTAGAGGCTAAAGCTACTGCTGTATCTCCATTAAGTTAATCTTGATTTAACAAGGTGCGTTGACTAAGAACATCACATGAATGAAGTACCCAATTTACAGCAGTAGTCGGGGGGAGTGCTTGTAGGTGGAGAGAGGATCACACACATTCAATTTTAATAAGACTCGAAAGGTGCTTCACTTGATTATTGCTAGAGAATGACTAAGACAATATACATGTAAACATATTAACCTAAGAGGACGCTACTTGAAAGAGATATTAATGCAAAGTCGTCCTCTGCAACAGTCCATAATAAAAAGAGACATCAGTGGAATGAGGCTCAGTACCCACTGGCTGTGCTGCTATTATTCTGCATGTTGGCATTTATTTCGGCAGGGACAGCCAGTTTTTTCAGTGACACTCTTGCTTTTAAAGGCTTGATATATTTGGGTAATTTTTTTAGAAAAAAATCCCCTCAAAAGGTCAGTTTTTGGGCATGAGATGAAAAAGTGTAATACTATTTCCACCTCATTTAGTGTGCAGAATGAACACAGCTCGTCCTCCTGGGGCGAGTCACAGTCTCACACCTACGAGCAGCCCAGCATCCACGGCTTCCGCTCCTCCAGAACAGTTGTGCGGTGAGGAGCAGCGCCCTGCTCGAGAGCACTTTAATGGTAATTGTTGAGGGACACGAAAGTGACTTCAACAGCCTATAAAAGGGCTGTAATCTATTCAAGCTATCACCACCCTGCAACAGCATCTTTCTATTTCTCCCCCTCCTTCCCTACCTTTCACAGGGCATGTGGGAAAGACTTCGCCAATTACTGCTAATCTGTTAAAGTCTCATAGGCCGAATACTTAAGTGTATTCTCTGGCAGCCAGTCTCACACACAAACACGCAGACAAGCACACACACACACACAAAGAACTCAGTTCATTTTTCAGAAGGTTGATAAAATGTATTGACAAATGAAGAGACTGCATCCTGAAACAGATGCAACAATTCTTTTTGTTTTGCTTTTGTACATTTTTTTTGACGTTTTTTTTCATTGGTAAAATGGGTAAAATACCTGGTAAAAGTGTTGTTAGCTTATTTTTAGCTGATGAACTTTATTGTTTTTCATCCAGAAACACCACTCTGGGCCTGAGCTTATCTGAGATGCACTGACGCAAAGAGGAAAGGTGCCCCTGCCCAAACTTTTTTGGAAAGTGTTGCAGGCATCATATTCAGAATGAGTGTATATTTACATAAAGCAATAACAGCAATAATAACCAGTATGAACATTAAATATCTTGTCTTTGTACTGTATTCAGTTGAATATAGGTTGAAATAATTTGCAAATCATTGCATTCTGCTTTTATTTATGCTCCAGCTATTTTTGAGTTTGTAAATGCCACATGTAAATATGACTTTGAGGCCAGTAGCTTGATGGTATTTGCTTTGTTGCCCTGAATCTGTGGACAGGAAATCAGTTCCATTTTACTCTCATTGTCTCTTCAAGCAGGTAGGTTTTCAATCAGCTAGAGTTTGAACCCCCAAAATGAGAGTATTTTGGCATATATCCTAACCACTGGACCATGAAATCACCTGAAATTAGTCTAAAGATTTATACTTCTAAGAGTTTCATGAAGCACTCATTTCAGATTTCACATTCAGTACATCAAATCTGTTGTTCCTGAATTTTCTTTTTTACCATGTGCCAGGTCAGTTCGGAACAATAAACTGAAAAAAGAGCTTCTCAAGAGTCATTGAAATGATTTATTTAGCATTGTGAAATAAGATAAGATAAGATAAGATAAACCTTTATTAATCCCCAGAAGGAAATTCAGATGTTGTAACAGCAACAGCAATAAGAATGAAACACAGGTAAGGAACAACTAAACGGCAGAAATATGAATAGAATAAGAATGAGTAGAATAATAGAATTAATAATAATAATAGTTATAATCTGAATAATACAAATTGTATGCACAACAGGAAAAGTTAAAGGGGATATGTAAGGACTCTTTGGTGATTCAACCCCACCGTAATGTTATCATTTAATGGAGATAGTCACGACATGAGTCATACAGGAATAATCCCCCCAATGGTGTCTAGAGCAGCTGAAGATGCAGATGGATCTACATTAGTATTCCCTGCTTTATAGGCTACAGCCTGTGTGATAAATGATGGGCAGATTAATGTGAGCACGAGTGCATTGTTTCGGAGTAATTTATATCAGATTTTTAATTGTTTTTGTTAAATGTTGATTCTTTAATTAACACTATGCTTTTGACTAAAGAATTGGATCCCTTTAATCAGCCTTTAATGCCTTATTGAGCGCATGCTGCTGATGTTGACATAATTTAAGTTAGGGTGTTCTGCAAATCTCCTGCAAACTATGTATGAAGTAAGTCAGGATTAAAGAGTGTGAAAGATCTTTCACTATCAGGATCACTATCTTGATGAGTGTGTTCTATTGTTTTTCAATAGTGTTGACAAAGCAGCTGAAGGTGTGTCAACCCTGTATAGATACATGCATCTTACATTTGAATGCTCAAACCACCAAGTGTAAGTGTTGCCATGACAATAAGTGCTGTTAACCGCACGTCATTCAGCTGAGACAAATCTCATAATTCAGGGCCTCACAGCAGGCTGCCTAAGCCAGTGTTAAGGTGGAGGATGAAACACATCAATGGAAGGAAAGCTTTAAACTAGTCTTTAAATGCACCCAATTAAAACCAAAACCAGCAAGTGTTTGAATGAAACAGACGAGAGATATCAGATGTGTGACTGAAAATAGCACGAGCAGCCATTCTGAGTCGAGACTGAAGGCCTGTTGTGTGAAACTAGCCATCTTTTCTCCCACCAGGAAGTCGACGTGTGTGTTCAGAGTGTGAACTGTTGTGTGAGATAAATACGTTTCGTATATCAGGAGCACAGAAATAAATGCACACAATGCACACTCACGCACACAGAGACACACTCCCCTATGACTCATCAGTCAGCCTGTCTAACACTGCTCAGCTTAACAGCACACTGTGAAGGCTGCAATAGACACCGCTGGTGCCACCGCTTGTTATCAAGAAAAGGAGATACTACAAAGACACAAACTGGCACAAAAGAGGGACTAGTTGAATGCACAGTCATCAAATAATCATGATTCTCTTCTGAACCATGCTGTTTTACATTTGATAGCGAGTCAACTTTTATTTTGTTTTGTTTTGGTTATCATGTGGTTAACCGAAGTATATCAACATATCGCTTTATTGTCAGATTATAATTTGTGAAATTCCCGCCATTTTATGCTCTTTGCTATAATAACAGTTGAGCAAGCTACCTCAGTCAACTCCTTTTCCTGTAAAAGCGACATTTTAAGTTAGTTAACATTAGCTAATGTTAGTGATTTGGCAACACGTGAAATGTCATAAATTGAATTAAATTGAATTGTTAGAAAAACGATAGCTAACTACCCAGCTAATGATTAATGTAGATTAGCTAGCTAGTTAGTTAGCATTTGGGTAACATTAGTGAACTTAAAAATGTGGATATATGTCACTTTTATGGTTCCCCCAGCAACAACTAATTAGCTAGCTAGTGCCAATGATGATGCTTTGCCACACGTGTGAAATCCCATGCCAATAAAGCCTATTGATTGAACTGAATTATAAGCAAACTGCTAGCTTACCAGCAAGCTAATTAGCAGGATAGTTGACATAGATTAGCCAGCTAGTTAGCTAGCATTTGGCCAACATTAGCTAACTTGGGATGTGCTTTTATAGGTACTCCAGCAATGTATTTAACCATCTTCAAAATTTGCCTTTCTTTTCTGCATAAACAAGCCGAGGCTAGCACATAGCACATATTTAGCTATAAAAACAAGGAAAGAAAAATATGACTGTACCAAGCTTACTTAACTGTCACTGGAGCTCAGAGCGAAATGGAGTGGGACTGCAGTAAATAAGACTTTAAGGGACAATACTAAGAGCAGTGGCACACAATTGTTGAAGAGCTTTAATAGTTATTAATAGGTTAGCTCCTCGAAACCCTGCAGATGTCCCCATACAGCTTCCTCTCCAGGCTGTTCCCTCCATCCTCGTGTAAGTGACTGACTGGACCGAGTTATCTGCTCTCTGTCTCTCTCTGGCAGAAGCTCAGCACCGTTTAGAGCCATTTTGGGTCCAACTGGACTAAGACACACAGCATATGGCCCTGCTGTGCCAACATCTTGCCAAAAAGTGCTGCAATAAAACACAGCCTTAAAACATCAGCAGCTTATGTAATGCGGAAGTATTTGTCTCCTGATTGATTTTCACAGATTTTATCAAATGTCAGATTTGGAATATTACAAAGGAAGGTCAAGAGAAAAAGGGAAAAGCATAATGTGCATAATAATGTCCCTATTGTATTGATATGTATTTAAAAAGGGAGAAATGATTGTTCTTCAAGGGCTATGATAGATTCCATAAATCACACAGGTATCACGAGCATCCCAATGGCCCAAGGGTTTAATGTAATGAGCCCAGCTGTGCGTCATCTCCATCTATTTCTCCCAGCTTTTCTTGTTGCTCTCTGTCAGCTATCAAATACTCACAAAAATGCAACAAAAAGGGAATTTTATATTACTCTCCAGACCCCCAGCATAGATGTTCCACCCTGAAAACATATAAAATTTTACTGAAGCAACCTGGTGTTGCAGCAACTGTTGTGCTGACATCTTCACTCTGTGGGTGCAGGCTCGGATTTATGTGACAAAAGGAGATCCAGTGCTGGCTGTGTTCAGGCACTGTTAGGCAGAAGATTGGTTATTTAAAACAAGACGAAGAATCTACAGCCACACTATCAGCTCTTTAAGACTGTTTGATGCTGACCTATGTATGCTAACATGCTCACAATGACAATGTTAACGTGTTGATGTATGGAAAGGTATACAATTTAGTTTTCCACGTTATCTGTATTAGTATGGCATGTAGGTAAGTAAAGTATGGGGACTAATGCTAAAATGTGTGACAAAATAGCATTATAATGAAATACTGTAGTGCTGCAGAAATGCCCTGGCCAACAAATCTTGTTGTGCAGATGTAAGAAAACATGTTCGCCACCCTGACAAATGTCATAACATCATCATTTTAATAGTTTTTTAAAGTGCAAAAACGATCATTTCCACAAGCCATGAGTCATATCACAATTACAAAATCTGTCAAAAATAATAGTAATGTGTTTTTCTTTTTTCTTTTTAACATATCATGCAGCCCTAATTTTGACCTGATGAATCATGGTGCTAGATTAATAATTCACCTTGAGGGTAATGTTACAGTATATCTGAACTAATTTAATGGAAATGGATGATTCATCCTCTGGTGACCGTTAATGTCTTTAGCAGAATAGATCCAAGTTTTGCTGGGTGTTTCAGACTGGACTTCAGAGTGGTATATCAAGAAACTGGTCAAATGGCATTTTCATTCCTAACATGCTTAAACAAACAAAGCAACTTGTCCATTAACCTTGATTCTCTTATTGAGTGTTGCTGATCACACAAAACCAATTAGCAGGATTTTTCTGTGTTTAGGTAGACATGAAAGCAATCAGTATCCATTTTCTGTGAATGTATCTGAACAAGACAAGTGTGCATGCTTAAAAAAATACTCGAATATTAACCCAAGCATTCCAATGCTGACCTGATTTTCCATTTCACTAGGTTTACTAAACTAGGTGGGGCATTCACGCTTTTGTGCCTGACATGTGCATGTTTTATAACCTCTTACATCAAACAAATGCGACATGAATCTCTTCTTTTCTCACTCTTCCCGCTGGAATTTTATTTCACATCTCTGTGTGCAGAGTATCTCACCCACATATTAATATTACAACATTGCACAGCTGTTGTATGTAAATGAACACACATCTTACTATAGTCACTGAGTCACTTACTCAGTGGCATTTGATTGCAGACAACATTCCTATCTAGCACATACTGTTTCCAAGGTCTACTTGAAACCTAATTGGTAGGGGTAGGGAAATCTGAGATAGCGAATGCTTTGGTTTTTGAACGTTTCAAAAAAAGTCACTATCAAAAACCATATGCCTTTCTATGTCTTCTACCCCGCATCTCCACACACTGAAGTAAGAGTGTCAAAGCCAACTTTCTACTCATATATAAAATATGAACACTATCTGCAAGGATTTGAGAAAAGAGCACATTTTTGGTACAGATAAAAATTGTCACACTTTTGAAGCCTTTTTTGTGTGCTTGAGCTGAAAAAAGGTCTGGTTAAGTGATGTTTTCAACACTAGGTGGTGTATATTTAGGTGATTGACAGTTCTCACAGGGTGATTATGGTGCAATAGGCCTTTTTTTCACGGCAGCCATATTGATTTGATATAGCGGAGTAGAAACAGGTGTTACCAGTGATACAAAGTAAGGTCTTGTTCCATTTAGTGTAGGAGTCTATCTGGTGAGCTAACATGCACAATACCAGCCTGACTCTATTTGACCTGAATGGAATGGAACTTTAATTAGTATCATTAGCAGCATTTTCTTGATGGAGGTTTACCGCGACTGGCTTAATAGTTATCATTTATTGGACTTTATTGATGTACACTCTTATAAGCATCCCGTAGCTCCTTTAAGGAATAGAGCAGAGTGCCATGTGCAAGTGACGCTGCTGTTCATAGCGGAGGAGAAACTTAAATTTAGCAGTAAGCTGTCAGCCTAAATGCACAGTACAAGTTATAGTGTGTCAGCTGATAAACACTGCTCGCATCTGTTGTTTCCCAACTGCTGGAAAAGCTAGCGCTACATTAGCGTACCTTTACAATGTCAACTCCAGGGTGATCGTAACCCTTTCAAGAAGCTTTGTAATCTGGCCTTGAACTGCAGGGTCTTATTTTTTTGGAGACCAGCATGTTGTTAGCAGCCCACTGGCAATCCCAAGATGCTTGTCTGTCAACCAGTCAGAGGCTTTTTTTCTGACTTGTGTGTGACAACGCTGATCCATAGATGTATTAATAGATTAATGCATTGATCTCAACATGAGATTGACCCTTCAAAATAAAATTTGCAGTGATGACAGTAATGAGCTCATACCCGCAGTAGGCATCACATGCATATGGTTATGCCGTTACCGTCACAGCCTCATGGGTCACACCATGTTTAGTCTACTATTTCATGTCAAAATGGTGTGTGAAAAAGGTCAAATTACGGGTACACCATTGGTACAAATAATTACACTGTGAATTGCGAGGAATTACGCTGTGCCTTGATTTAATCTGAAGCGTTACATTTTTATACGGTTATAAATTCTATTGTTTGTCTGCTTCTCATTGAAAAATCACAATTTTGAAATTTGCTATTAAAATGAGCTCCTCTAAGCACCATTTTCAACATCTTTTCGCCATCTTGCCTGATGACTGTGTGTCTGGCGGCTGACCTTTAGTTGATATCACACTGTTTAATACCACCGTGTCACTTTGTTTGGAACAGATTCGGAACTAATTATCCCTAAATTACACAAACATATGGCATCTTATCCTATTTCCCAAGTCAGTGGGCATTATCCTTGAACTGAATTGCCGAGTGTATGGTTCATTGAGGATGACAGTTTGGGACAATATTTACCACTTTAGATCTCCCTCTTCCTTGTCATTGACAGGTAATTAGTGAAAGCCTTTAGGCTGAACGGGTGGAGTATTCCCACCTCCCTCTCTCCTCAGATAGCCTCTCTCTGCTCCACAGAGCTCCACTGCTTTTTAATTACAACCACCCGACTCTGCATGGGTGTGTGCGTTTGTTTGTTTTTTTTTATTTTCGGGGGGTGTATGTGGACGTGTTTGTGCTTATTGGTGTGAGGGTGTGTTTGGATGTGTGTATGCGTCAGCCACCCTCCAGGTTAAGACTCTATCAGGGGACACTGTTGCAGCAGAATAGAGCCGGGGGCTACCGCACAGTAAATGAATCCTCTATGTCAGCACAGGCATCTAAGACAACCAAATATGACCCAGTTTGTCCTGATTCAGTAAACATGGAGCTTTATGAATGTGAATGCTTAATGTCCTGATAATTCGCTTCTAATTGGAATATGTTAGAGATGCGTTGTGTATAGTTCTCTAATAAGCAATGGAGGATTTTAAAGTGCTTAACTCCTGCATGAACAGTGCAAGGACTCGTCATTAGCTCGTTGACCTGCATCTCTGTGTGAAGGGGGCTCAGATCGAGGCAATCTTCCCTCCATATCTGACATGCAAAAGACTGGGGGTTAATTGTATGGGTGTTGAACTGCAGTTACGCATCAAAGTCAAATGCCGATGGGCATTAACATTGGATGCTTATTAAGGTTTTATTAGTTCATGTTATGTATCCTAATGAATAGTGGGTGTGTTGTGTATGAATGCTGCTCTCAGTCTGTGGGTGGGTGTATAGATCTGAAAGCATGCATGCTTGTGTGCATAGGTGTCATCAATGTGGGGAAATTGGGTTTTGTACCCCCTCACCACCCAAAGAGGACTTTTTAGAAGGACTACAAATAAAGTTGCAGCATAATGCAGTATTATTACTAACATATGATTTACATGATGAGGCGCAGGGTGTGTTTTGTTGCTCTTATGTATCACCAGGTGGGCAAACTTCTTATTGTTAATGCAGTTAGTACAGTGACTTATGGCTCTACCATCTAAATTAGATTGACACAACACGGTGTCTGCCACCAGCTTTGGTAGGAAATACTTCTCTAAAGATTAAATAATGCTGCCACATTTGGAATCTCTAATAAAATTCCAAGTGAAAGCCCAAAGCCTGCAAGACTACTGGATTCATACTTTATTCAAAATACTTCTGGGTGAAACACTGGCACACTGGAGATGGCAGCATATGATGGATTTACCTTCAACAGTTGGCTGTGGCAAAATGTCCTCCTCGTTGAAGAAAGACGGCCAAAATCTCCCAAAAGAATCCATCTAAATTCTCATACCAACTGAATGAGAGCTTTTTTCGAGCTCTGCTTTTTAACTTTGAGTGATCACTGAGTTTATTAGGTCCACTATATCCAACATTGTGGCATGCATGGTGCCAGTCATCACAACAGAATATAGAATGTGCCTCAGCTTAATAGAATGACTTTGAAAACAACAAACTACTTGTTTTAATTAATTTCATTTGTTAATAATATTAAGAATTGCAAATATCGCTTCCAGGAGGCTGTGATAGTGACATATTATAGGCAGTAAACTTGGCATTTGCTCAGTTTATATTATACTCATTGTAATGTTTATTAATGTTGAAATGGTGTTCTTCTGCCTCAGTAGTTATTGATACCACAAGATAAGCAGTCAGGTCTGGAACCCACATGTTTCCTTGTTACATATGGTATTGCCTGAAATATGACCATTGTGTTTTGACTGTAGCTGAAATTATACCTTAAACAAAAAGCATTTCCCAGGATAGTGTGCTTCTGTTCCCAGGATAGAAATTGTCTAATGTTTAACCCACGTCGGCACCCACGCTCGTGTGTGTCTTTTATAGGTAAATATACGAGCACACTTGCACCACATTGTGTTTGTGTGCGCATGTAAAGATGTCAATCTTAAGAATTTGCAGCTCATACTGTATCTGCATGCGGCTGCACGTCCATGCAGCTGCATTATACTCCACAGTGAGAAGTGAGAAGGCATATAGAAATTTTACTCCGTCCCTGAGGAATTGTGTCTTTTTTCTCTCTTTGCAGCTCGGTGAAACAAACAGGCCTGTGATGCAGCAGTGAGAGGCCTTGAATGCTAAACACATCATAAGAGAGGAAGGCAGCGGAGAGAGAGGAGGAGGAGGAGGGCGGGAGACAAAAAGAGAAGTGGAATTGAAAAAGAACGAGAAAGGATACGATACAGCAGAAAGTGACAAATGAAAGACTAGAGACAGACAGGTGGACATATCCAGGAAACAGGGAGTGAGAAGTGAGATAGAGAAACTTAGCAGGGAGCAAGGAATACAAAGAACAGGAGAATGAAAAAGAAAAATAGTCCTATCAGTGGCTGGAGATCAGCAGGCCTTTGGGGACTTTTGTCCATTTCCACTGAATGAGAGACAGATTTATTTCCCTTTGTAGAGGAGCAGAGGAGTTGATCCTTCCCTTCCTGTGTAGACTCTTTGTTGGACAAGTTGTCCCCAACTGAATCATCTGTCCCACCCCATCTTTTCTTAAAATCTACCTCGGGAGCATCCAGGTCACTTCTTTTATCAGAACCCCATCCTTTCTGCCCCACCCGACCATGCAGGATACTCCTCTGTGGTGTTTAGTGCAGTGCTTACCGAGCCTCTCTGTTGGCTGTGTTGTCCAATGCAGTCTTTTACTGCTGCTGCACCACACTGAAAAGATGAACGGAGGCATTTGCTCATCTCTGACTGTCCTTTTTTTCATACATTTAGCCAAGATCTCATTTTCTGTGCCACAGTCTTATCGGGGGAGCTGTAGCATACTGTCAGCCAGCTACGTCCTGACAGCTACTGTAGAAATGACAGCTCCGGCCAGCCCACCGCTTTAGGAAAAATAATCCTTTGAAAAATAGGTCATTTTCAATTATATATTGTATCTGCATCTTAATAGTGTCTTCTGTAATCATGTCAAAGAGAGTATGGTGAGAAAGTTTCCCTGCCCGTAGACACACTGTGAACCTGCATCACTCATAACAGCGTCACCTTGAATAAGCAGTTTCATGGTGCATATGGAATGGAATAATTCAGCTGTGGGAATACCTTTTAAAATTGTTTTGAACTCACAGAAGAACCATATTTACGTGCTGATTTCACAAATGAAGGCAGGTAGAGGGAATGGAAAAAAAAACTGCAGATGTCATCTCAGCTTTCATTTCAATGCTCCAGTATATTTACACAGTTTTTTGAAGGCCATAAAACTGACTCTATTCAAAGTGAGAGAATTACAGGGTAATGTGGCAGACAAAGAGCCAAAAGGCCAAACAGATACTGTATATTTTAAGGTTAGTTTAATGTTTTTTAAAATTCAGGTTCAGGATCATTTTGTGTTACCTGACCTCACAAAAGCCAAGAAGAATATTGGATATTGGTCTGTTTAGTCATGGATAATAACTAAAAAAATATATGCAGTTGAAAACTTTTTTAGTCAGATATAAAGCTATTGTGGTGTTTAATTTTCTACCGACCTTTGTGACCATACAGAGATGGAAGACTGAATTATGTTCGAGAATATTGCTGGGTTGGGGCATTTGGTAGCCAAGAGGTTAAGACTCATAACTGCAACGCCCCCGGCTCGACTCAGCTCAGGGACCTTCGTTGCATGATATCTCTCAACCTCTTCCTGCATTTTCTGTCTGTATCTCTTATCAAATAAAGGCAAAATGCCAAAAAAATATTTCTGCTCATAAAATCTTAACTCGCTTAGAGGAAGATGTTGCAAGTACTAGTACAAGTGTCACAAGTACACGATTTGTCATGTTTTTTATTTTATAGCTTAGCCAAAAGAGACACATGTGTCTGGCTATTTTATTCTTTAATATTTTCTCAATTGATTTTTCAGAAAATTAACTTTATCACAATATTATGCTTGAAGGTTCTTTGACCTCATGAACAGTAGCTTGACAAAAACATTCTTAACGAAAAGTACACTTACTGAAAATTTGTTGGAGGCCACAAGGACTCCAGAGACAGATCAAGGAGACCACCCGCCTGAAAGCATCCTTGAACATGGAGCGGTTACAATCTGCCCCCACACACAAAACCTAAACTCCATACTTAAGTGACATGATAAAAAACAGAATAATCCGTATGAAAACTGAACTCCTGTGATGAAGGCCACAAGATATGTTTGGTTATTGGAAAGTTTGTTCTAAGATTCCTTTTAGCAAAATATCTCATGTGTATATTATGATTTATATATTATGATGTATCAAATTTTCATGGAATGATTATTGCAGCCACAAATATCACAGCAAACATTATAATTTTATCATTATAATTATAAAACTTTACTGAAATACTTCACTAAAATATAATAAATTGACCTCATAACACAATCAGCTTTGATTTAATTAAACCTAACAACTAAACTGTATGTTGCAGCTTTGTTGGGCTCAGATGATCTGACAGCAAACACAATAAAAAGACTATAAACAGAAGCAGGTTGGTTGTTAAAAGTTTAGGACAGCCAACTGAAAATCACTTTAAATGCAGCAAAGCATCTGTGTCTCTTAGATTTGATGCACCTGTTTGTTTGTTTTTTCTGATTTCTTTTGGGTGTTAATACTAATACTACTGTTAAAACGTTGTTTATTTGCAATGTTTCGGTCTTTGGATCTCAATAGATAGGGTGATTTTTTGGTTCACTCAAACAGAGTTTATGATCTGAGCCACATGTCTGTAAGACTTTCTTGAGTGAGAGAACTTTGTAGATGGTTCGTGCAAGGTGTTAATAGTTAAAACGCAAAACATTAGAACATGTGTTAATGTCACAAAACAGGACTGGGATCTTAGATGCCACTAGCACCATTCGTCTGTCTGCACAACATTTCTGCATTACTGCAAGGATACACTGATACTGTATAAGGATAGAAGGCAATTTCTTTATCATTTACAACAAGGTTGTGTAATAAGATTCCAGTGTAGTTCCCTCTTTGATTGATTGATTGGAATTGGCTGAAGAGATAATTTACATGGAGGAGTGCTGAGGATGAATTAAGCAGCCTCACAGCCTGACGGCAGAAGCTGCTCTTCAGTCTGGTGGTACGGCAGCGGATTGTTTTGTATCTCCTGCCTGATGGCAGCAGGGTGAACAGGCTGTGGATGGGGTGGGTATTGTCTTTTAAGAGCCTTTGGGCTCTGCGCAGGCTCCTTCTCTCCCTGATATCACTGATGCTCTGTAGATGGGTACCAATGATGTTCTGGCCATTTTAATGACCCGCTGCAGAGTCCTCCTGTCCTACACTGTACCCATCCCAGGCTAGTTTGTGATGTTTCCAGTCTGGATGCTAATTTTGCTGCTCTTCTGGAAAAGTTCACAAGAACTTGGCACAGGAATTTTGCCTTCTTAAGTTTCCTTAAGAAATTCAGCTGTCTTTTTTACCGAGGTGGAGATGTGTGATGTCCATGACAGGTTCTCTGTGATGTTGATTCCCAGCAACCTAAAACTGTTCGCCTGCTCCTCATCAGCCCCGCTGATGTAGACTGGAGTGTGTGTCTGTGCCTCCTTTCTCTGAAAATCAGCAATCAGCTCTTTGGTTTTGCTCACATTGAGCAATAGGGAGTATTTTTGTGCTGTCATTGATTGTACGGCGTGAACAGGAGGGGACTGACCACACAGCCCTGGGGGGCTCCGGTCTTGAGCACTAGAGTGGAGGAGGTGAAACCATCAGTCTGAACTCTCTGGGGTCTGTTTGTGAGGAAGTCCAGTATCCAGTTGCAGAATGTCACACTGAAGCCCAGTGTGTTCGGTTTGCCAGGCAGATTCATGGGGGAGATTATGTTGAATGCTGGGCTGAAATCAACAAACAGCATTCTGATGATGGTGTTATTTTCCTCAAGGTGAGTGAAGACTGAGTGGAGGGCAGTGGAGATACTACAACTACACTATATGTGCCAGTCAGTCACATAAAATTCATGCTCTATCTGACAGATTGTTATGATTCAGTAGGGTGACTAGCTAATTAAACTGCTTATGAAGCCAGAATCACTGTGCTGTGTTCATGATGCCCTCTGAAAATGGTGAAAATAGGAGTAGTAGAAGTCAGAGGTGGTGGTATTTGCGTGCACAGTCTTTCACCACAGTGTATAGCAAAACTGGTATACTGGCACAGTAACTCTGCTGCTGGTGACTTTCATGTTTTCACTTCTCTTGCAAGATTACATGGTCATCCATGGCTTGAGAAATTCTGTATACTTCTGAAACCCTAGAATTTATTATGCAGACTGAAAATTTTCCTGGAAAGTTGACGCTGATAAAATGGTTTTCTGCCAACAGTAGCAATATGGTTCATGTCCCAGTGTAACTCTGAGAGTGAATGAGCAACATCTTTCCTCCCTAAACAACAAATGAAGCCAACTCCAGAAGACTGGCCAGTATTGGAAGCTTGTCGCACTGGGCAGCTGCCAGCTTTTTATGTGTGTCACTAAAACTTTGCAGAAAAATCCCATGTGTGCTTGGCAAATTTATGTAGATAAATTGCATAGGACTATAAATAGGACATCTCCTAATTCCAACAGTTTAAATGACTTTGTAAACTTTTGTGACAGCTGCTGACATTTCAGCTCTGAAGCCAGTTAACTGTGTTTGTGTGTGTTGACATGACATTAGGTCACTATGGCCCAGTCATAAGTTGGACTTCCTCTTTCAGTACAGTCAGATAGCATTCACCATCCTGCACCCTCTCATTGCCACTTATTTGACCCCTCACACCAATAATAAAGAAGCATGTTTTCGCATTGGCATTTTCCAATCTAGGCACCAATAACCCTCTCGCATTTCATACTCGCACAGTTGCCTGATCTCTTGCCCTTTTTTCTGTCTCATTATCTCTCAAACACACACACATACACACACACACACACACAGACATAAATTAAGATTTCAAATGCTGAATGTTAGTTAAATCTAGATTTTTTTTTTTTACATGAGATTCAAATGTTGCGGAGGTTAAAGAACAAAAGTACTAATAATCATGCTAAACCTCTAATGTATTAGATGTCGTCTAGAACATTACACAAATATTGCTCTGCTGCCTACACAGACTATTCTGCCTTTAATATATGCTATTTTATGAAATGCCATCACAATAGTGTAGAGCACACAAAAACGCACATACGTTTTAACTATTCCCCTCACTCCTAGCTCTCCCCACTCCTTCCCTCATTCTTCTTCTCGGGCTCTTTTCATATGGCTAAAAGCAGCAAGCGCTGAGCCAACTGGCTGCGTTTGCCTCCCATGCCTCCCATGCGCTAGTTAATCTTTCCTGTCCTGCTTTATCTTCCACCTTTGCTTCTGGTCTACAAATCACAGCTCAATTGACTCCCATTTCTATCCTCCTTTCTCTCCCTCTGCCCTCCTTCGTGTCCTACGGTAGGTGCCTCCTCCCAAAAGTAGGGTGCAGCAGCAGCAGGGAGTCCTGTGCAATTCGTCTCCTCTGTTCCCTGCCTCAGCTACACACACACACACACACACACACACAGGCTCCCCCCCACCCTCCTCTTTCCCTGGTGTTTCTCTCAGTCTGATGCAAGCTGCTGCTTTCATCCTCTCATCCTACATCCTGCACTACGTGGGGTAATTAGAGGTAAATTAATAGAACATTAGAACACAATGCCCAAGGTCGGGGCTAGTAGTGTATTCCAGGCATGCGGGGAAAATGTGAGTATTAACAATTGGCTGTGTTGACTCAGTATGATACGCCACCTCACGTAATTCGCACAAAGACATTCTGGTAAACCACAGTGTCCCTGCAAATTGACGTGGAACAGCTGTTCTTATGACAGCATCCAAAAGCCATGTAAATGAGGGTTGAGAAGTGCCTGCACTGCTTTTATAATAATTATAATAATAATCATTTTATTTATGTAGCTTATGTTGTCTGAGTGTCTGTTTATGATTTAAAAGAAATCATTAATAATATTGTAGGAGTAGTACATGTTTATAATAGTTAAATTGAGCAATGTGTTAATGAGGTCTGACAGGCAGTAAGGCAGGCAGTCACTTAAATCAGACTGTGTATTTTCAGAGCAGTGGACCTTTGTTTTCAGTATAATGGGCTTAGTTTTACATTGAGATACAAATGACAGTTCTCAACAGTACAGTTTACAAAGTTGAGCTCGTCTGGAGCTCCTGCAGTGTTCCTGCAGCCTGCCTGAGCTTCCTCAGTCTGGGGAGGAGGGGGGCCGGGGGAAACAACTCACTTCAACCGTACATTGTATATTAAATAGGATTTCAACCTATTTAATATTGTATCTATGGCTCCAATTTGCCATTTGGACTGCAGTACTTATTTTTGGACGTGCGGTGGTTGCATATTGCTCGATTAAAAATAAAAGACTATGAAGTATCAATATAAAAAGAAACTATGAAAATGATGTGATAATAGAAAGTAAAACATTGTCAATCGTAGACCATCTTATAAAAGCGAGTTTTAAGGAGGTGCTGCTGTGAAGTCTGACGATCTCACACTGAGAGGACGGATGTTTTTCTTTTTCATTTTGAAACGAGGACCTACATCTCTGTTTGACATCAGCTCCAGCTAGTTTCCAGTGGTGCTCGGTTTGACGCTGAACTTAATTGCTGTGAAATATCTATGAACATATGTTGCACCTGCATTTCTACATGCACATGTGATGTGTTGGGGAAACATATGCTCCTGTGTAAGACAATGTAAATGTGACAGGTTATGTCCGCATGAATAGGCACTGAAGGAGCGTTCATCAACATGTTTTGTTTTATGAAAAAAGCCTTCAAACTTTCACACTTGAGAAAAGCACATCTGTCATTTTTCACGTAAATCAGTTTTAAACACCCCCCCACCCCCACTGTCACTTCAAAATGATCGCTCCTCCTGCATCTCCCTCTTTCCTCTGACTTCCCCCTCTTATATCGGCTCGATCCACATCATGTTTTGGGGAAACAGTTTCTGCTAATGCCCATGAAAAGGAGAGAGAAAATTGACTTTTCCTTAATTGCTCTGCAGTGTGTTTGTATGTTGCACCATCTGTGGAGCCTCTGCCGTTCGCTCAATTAGAATTCTTAGATCAACGAGATTGGAGTTTTACTGCACCGCCAGTGTTTGCTCAGATGGAATCTGCTGCAAGAGCACGGGCTTTCACAAGTTATAATTACAGTAACACTGTGCTCCTCTCTCAACAGTGGGATATCTGTCTCTCTCTCCCTCTCTGTATATTTCCCTCTAATTATTGTTATTCCTCATGTGGAAATGGTAGTTTTCACCCCCCTACTGTATCTGTTACTGCACTGTGCAAAGCTGTAAATTTGGCATAGCAGTTACGAGTCCTCCCACGGAGTGTCCATAATTTTGGATTTACTGAAACAATATAAGCTGCTTATTTTTGATGAAACGTGTGTGTGTGTGTGTGTGTGTGTGTGTGTGTGTGTGTGTGTGTGTGTGCGTGTGTGTGTGTGTCTCATTCAGGAAAAGTGGAACAAATAAATATGCACGCTGCATGCACACACGCAGCCTTTAACCAACATTTTATGCAAGGTTTTGAAGGTATCCATCGGTCCTACAGAGGCTTTCACCAACCGTACCAAACCTGTGTGTACAGTTCTGTACTGTGCGCTTCAAACAAACCCTGGTGCGCTTGGCAGTTTGATTTGGTTCATTTTAGACCAGTGTGAGTCATGTGAGGACTAAACTGGTCTGCTTGTTGTGCGAGCAAATTCCAGCATGCATTTGTTTGTAGTATGAAAGGAAAGCCGACCAAACACACTGGATTTTCTGATAGTGGAAACACACATACAGGTCAGTAAAATTGACACTGCAACTGTTTTGAAGCCTTACTGGGGGACTGCCATCTTGGTTTTTTATAACCAGAGCATACACAGCATCAATGACATACAGTATTATGACTTGGGTGATGCTTGGTTTTGGCTTTTCCCTTCAGCAGGAAATAATGGCGGCCTGCTGAGTCACAATCTTTATTGTATTACAACTAAGTACAGTAAAATATGTTTCTGAAAACAACAAAAGTGAGAAGCAGGAAATGTAGTAACGGAATCTTGATCCATATGTGATCAGCGCAGCCTGTTTCTGTTTGATATGATCTTTGGGAGTCTCAGCTGGAAACTGGAAACAATGGCGGCTGCCTAGTCGTGTTTAGAAGGGAACCTTAGACCCATGAAATTTCTCGCCAGAGTGATTATTTGAACTCAAGCCATGATTTTTTTAACCAAATTATAACCAGGCGTTTTTTGTCTCTGAATCTATCCATATCTTAACCACAGCACTGTTTCATTATTAAACATAACTAGTTTGTGCAAAATGAAGAAACAAGGCTTACAAATCTGTTGGGTTCCCTTCTAGACACGGGTCGGCTGCTGGGTCCCATCGTTTCTCATTTTACATCCAAACAATACACTGCATTATGTCTCTAAAAACATTTAAAGCGATAAATAGGAAATGTAGTAGTTTGATCTGAGTTGCGTGGGCCCTGTGTGTTGCACTGGAATGACCCGTCAATCACAAAGCCACGCCCTAAAGCATACCCTGTTTTATCGTCTATTTTACTCTAAGGACCATAATTTACAAAATGAACATCATATCGTTTTGAAGAGGACTGTTTTGAAACTAGTGATTGAGACCATAAACTCATTAGAAAACTGTTCACTGAGGTCATAAATCAAGTGATAAGTAGGGTTGTTTTTTCATAAGACGCAATACAATCTGACTTCTTTTTGCAGCCAGTGGAGTCGCCACCTGCTGGCCATTAGAAAGAATGCAGGTTTTTAAAGCACTTCTAAATTGGCTTCACTTTTCAGCCCCAGAAAGTCTGTTCACATCTTATGCTGTCTATGGTCAGTATATTGACAAATTTCCCTGAAAAGGTAATGAGGGTCTCAACTGACTGTCCCGACTTGGGTCCATGTAGCACTGATGCATGAATGAATGCAGGGTAACAATGATCAAAACTGTCCAATGAATGAGTTACCTGTCAGTCTGTAATAGAACAGTACAAAACAACCAAAACCAAAAATGGAAAGGTGTGCTCAGTTTAATGGAGCACTGAATGGTGCAAGAATACTGTAAGCCCTCCTCTGTTTGGTCTGCTTGGTTGAGTGGGAGCAAAGCCATTTGAATTCTGTTCTTAGGAAGGAGAATGTAATCTGAACAAATTGTAATTCTGGGGTCTTTGGGGTTTAATAAGAAAGATATTGACTTTAGCAGCCAGCAGTTGCTCATTCCTTACTTAGTATTAGAAAATGAACTGAGGACAAACCACAGTCTAAAATCCATCATGCTTAGATTAAAGTTATAGGGGCTGGAATCAGATTTGTTTTGATTCCCTGTCTGCTGAGATGACAGCTCACCCACACTTTGTCCAGTTAATGAGCTTCTTCTTAGCCTGTGGACTTTTGTTTACATGCACTGCTCTGAGTCTAATTGTGATCCTAAATGAGCCAAACACACACAAAAAAATGTTCTGTGCTTCAGGGCAAAGCAAACAAACTGTAGGTACCGCTAAAGGTTTAGATTAATGCAGAGCAATCATTGCAATACTTGCTTTCTAAATACAACTTAGCATCATGTCTATTAAATATTTCCTGCTGTTCTAAATGTTTCAGATGCTATGTTAAAGGGATAGCTCATTTTATTTTAGGGGGGGTTGGATTAGGTACTTATCGATTGTTGGCGTGTTAGCTACAGTAGATGAAGGTCAACACAGTCCAGGTTAGGAGAAGCAGAGAGGAGTACCAGCATGGAAGCTAAGCAATGAATCCACCTAAAAAACTCAGTATCAGTTTAGGTGCAAGTTATCATTTGAATATTTTTTTTACAGCTTTGCTTTGCCATCAGTCAGCCTTCTCTGACAGGAAACCAACCAAAATGTCATATGCAAAATCAGTCATTTTACCTTGCAGAGGACAAGAGTTGCTGGTCTGCTGCTGCTTTGATGTATTTGTTTGTTTGTGTTATTGTGTGACTTTGGTGAAACTGAACTGCACAAAAGGCACACAATAACCCTAACAAACTGATCAAGGACGCAGAAGACCACTCCTGTGTTCTGTGTTGGAACATACTGATTTCGTCTAATTGAGTTTGGTTGGTTTGCAGAAAGTGAGAGAAGTGGCTTCTATAACAACGGCTTCCTGTCAGAAAAGGCTGTCTGCAAAGTAGAGCGGTGAAAATGTTCTAAATATAGCGTATACTTAAACTGATATTGATTTTTTTTTAAGTGGACCTTTTTTAAGTGGCTAAAATAACTTTTGTTGGTGACCCCTGCTGCAGTAGTTCATTGTTTAGCTCTGTGCTGGTACTCTTCTCTGCCTCTCCAGACTGAGGCCACGTCGACTGCTGCACATTATCCACTGACCTAATCGATGGGTACCTCATACACCCCCACCTCAAATAATCAAATAAAATAGTTTATCTTATGTATATTCCAGTAATATTTAAAAAAAAAACATTTTGAAAGTCTTAAATTAGTCTTTCCAGAAGCTGCACACACTTGCAGTGCTGTAGTTTACAGCTGTATAACTGATCCCCACCTTGTTTTCCTCTTAGGACACATTTCAGTCCTGTACCACCAAACATTGCACAGAGGGAGATGCTGCATCCACAGAATCCACAATACATGTATTATTCTCTGCTATGACGGCAGAAATATGGAATCCTCAGTCCTCATTCATACTCACCTCTCGAGTTCATCGCTGCGTCTGCCCACCCACTCCTTCTGCAGTCTTCTTCTCCCACACACTCCTTCACAAACACCCTGTTATCACTTTGGAGTTGGACTCAGAATGCACATTAGCTCTCCTCTGTTGCATAAATACAAACCATTTGCTGCAGCGTATTGCCTATTTTCAGGAGTTGTCCAAAATTCAGTGGTCAATAAGCTCAAGGGCTGCATCAGGGGAATATAACATCAATGCAGTTAGAAAGATGGGCAACATATACATTCAGTATTTGCGTACTCACATCATGGGACAGTTTCTTTTACTGTAACCAAACTGTCTGCTGCCCCGTTCTTATGCCGGCATTTATTCTGCTGTTTATTGTCCATGTCTCTGTAGTAGCACGTGACATCTTGTTTCTCTTGCAGGTGTATTATGTATTCTGATCGAGATTCCTTCTGATTCTACTGATACCTGCATTGAAATGGCTTGCATGTTGGCTGTGTTTGGACTAATAGCTACCTGCTGTAGATATGGAGCAAGAGTGGACTGCAGTGATTACAATAGAGGAGACTGATCCTGCTACACAGGCCTGGAATGTTAATGGCTTATCAGGCCTCGTGCGTTTGACTGCAGCTGTAGAGGGAAGACGAGGAAAGTCGGTCAGGTTGGTTGATTAGTTGGTTAGGTGTTGTTTATCATGAAATATGTGTTTTCTCCGAGGACAAAAAAATCCAATGCTGAGAGAAAATTCCTTTTGTCTTTTGATGCAAATCAGTTGGGATCTGTCTTTCTTCATCTTGTTTCAAAAGTACTCGCAGCAAAAAAATTGCATAAGAAAAAAAAAAAACACTGACTGATACCAGCTTGTATTAAAATATACAAGTTAAGGTACAAGAGTAAATCACATAAAATATTGTATGTATGGGAAGTAGTTCTCATTTATTTGTATCATTGAGTGCATAGTAATGACATTTGTTTAGCTCTTATTCAAAGGATAAAGCTTTTCTTATTGTCAAGAAATCACATAAAAACAACAAAACCAATATTGCATTAGTCTCTCAGTACTTTCCTTCTTCTCCAGCCTGCCTGTGGCTCTCATCCCCAAGCCCACTCACTTCCACTGAAAATGTAGATCTTTAAAAATGGGTCACTAATGTATAGTTTTATCATTTTTTGGGGGCTAAATGATTTTCTAAAACAACTGGGCACTGCAGCAAGCATTACTCAGCAGAAATAAATACTCCACTGAATTTACTGGGGACTATTTTCATTTGGTGTGCTGGTGTATATTTAAGGTAGCAGGTCGGTGTATGTGGGATTGACTCAGTAATAAACCACGGTACTTAAAATACAGAATATCACCAACCTTATGTTTTTATTTATCCATTATCCTCCTGAAAATAATATTGGTTGGCTTTTAATTACAGACACATCCTACTTATCACATGTCTGACTCTGGTCAAAGAGCTGGTCTTCTTTAGTCTTTGTCTCGAGTCAGATTCCACTCATGAGCTCTTGATCACATCTATTATATCAAGTATGATATTACTGTATTATCGTTGTTCATTAAGAGTATAATTGAATAGCTGTCTGTATTACAATGTCTGCTAACAATCCAGATCAGGTTCAGTGTCAAGCAACAGGCCACTGTTATTACTGCTAATTAAAACCAGAATCTGAGGCGCACTAATTACCAAATCACAATAAATACACAGGAATCTGCCTTCGTGACACGAGAGGAGACACGTTGCACAGAGAAGTGAGGGCCAAGAAATGGTTCTTTTGTCCAAGTAAACAGAGCAGGGTTCAAATAATATTCCCAAGCAGACTACATAGGAGTACCTGTGTGACTGTGCTGTCAGAAGGAGCGAAGGTAGACTTCTCTAATTATCTTTGCTGCTGTGAGCTTGTTCTTTCTGTTCATCCCTCTCTCACACGCATTGAAGTGTGTAACCTTTTCCCCAGCTGTGTAATCCAGTGTGGCGCTGCTCTGTGTTCTCCTGAAGAGCATAAGCAACTCCCAGCCCCACTAATCCATACTGGAGCTCTCAACTCTTTCTATGCACAGCATCCGACTCCAATCCTAAGACGAGAGATCATCTGTGTGTATTTGCCAGCAGCTCGGCTCATCTCGTTAGCTGACTTACTTTGCATTCACGCTGCTTCCAGCCATATTGTTCTGCTGCTGTCTGATGACATAAGGTAGCTGACAGCCCTCCTCACAATGCCAGGATGAAAATTCTGGTTGGGAAATTGTGAAATATTTATTTTTGCATTGACCTAAAAGTAGTCAACTTTATATATATTCATTCTATTCAGTCTAAAAATACTGGAATCATTACAGTGTGTACTTTTCATGATGTCAGTGTCAATGGTAGATACAGCCCTCACAGCAGCTTTGTGCTTTAAAGTCCAGAAGACTTTCCACTATGACCCCACAGCATACTTAAATGCCGCGCTAATAATTGAAAAGTGAAAAATTAAGTTTACTCAACAAAGTCAGCATACTAAATGAGTTTTGGTTTTCCTTTATGAAATTTAAAGGTTATGGACCTGTTTTTTTCTGTGAGAAGTTCCTCTTTTGTGTGCAAATGGGTGATATCATGGACATACTGTATATAGCCTACATAGACGCTGCATCGACCACTTCAGCTTGTTGCTTTGACACGTCAACTTTGCTGCCATATCAGACGGGGAATTGAACAAAAAAAATGGGGGAGCTGCAGTTTTTCAAATGATTTTAAAGAGTCATATTATATTCAAGGGTTTATGATCTACATGTGGAAGGAAAAAGTTTTTTTTCTGTTCTAATTTGCTACACATCAGTCAGGAACCACTGAATACAATACAACTCATTGAAAGTGGTTGAGAAATGTGAACATTATAGTGCTTTTTATCCAGAAAAACACACAGCTCCCCTGTTTACATGCATTTGTTCACAGGCCAGTCTAGACTGGACCAACGTGGCAGCAACTTTTAACATATGATCCAAAGGCCAATGCTTTGTCTATGTATACATGTCTGTGGGTTATGCGATACCCACTATTCACACAGGTAGCGGTTCTATGCCAAAAATGAGGCAATGCACCAGAGGAGACAGGGAAGAAGAAAAGTGCTAGCAAGTAAAAAATGCTGGATTTAAAAAAAAAAAGACCAAAGAAAAGAATGACCAACAATTAATTTGGCTTGTGGAAGTGCATGAAAAAAATTTGTTAGTGCTCAAGGGTACGCTGTGTTTGTTGAGTAACACTGAATGTTAACATTCAGAGAACTCCACAGGGCACCTAAATTGGCAGCAGCATTTCAGTGTAGCAGTATGACTGACACAAAACTTGCATCACTTTCTGGTAGCACAAAAAAGTTTTAAAAAGTATCGTCAACTCTTAGATAATAACTATAATGAATGAATTTACAGCCATTCTAGCTGCTCTGTGAGGCCGTAGGTAGGCACAGTGACGCTAATGTCAACATGGCAACATGCACACAGTGACAGTGGCAGCATGCCGATGTTTCCATGGTCACCAACTTAGCTTTTAAATCAAATAGCAAATGTGGACAGGAGGATGGTGCTTGATCCACCAACCCAGTAATCAGTGGACGACGCATTCTTAGCTAGCATGCTAACATTGGCTAACGCTAAGCATGAAGTACAACTTAGGCTGATGGTTGATGATCAGTTTTGCAGGTATTAAACAGGTCAAAACATCAGACAAACTAAACATACATTTGAACTTGTCTGCCATATTTCTTGGCAGTCCATTCACTATTTGCATGTGATAGTGAGATATTTCTGTCTGAACCAAGATGCTGGACTGACCAGCTAACTTTCCCACCCTGAGAGCAGATGACTAGAGGCTGACATTTTCTGGATGGAAGTAATTTTCAGTATTCATTACAGGACTGGGGCGGGACAGGAAGAAAGTCAACAGGGCCAGGAATCAAAATAACAATAGGTCAGTGGTATATAAATATGCAGTTCTAATATGAATAAACACTATTTTCTTTATTTTGAACATAATGCTAGTCATTCTGTTGTCTTGTTTTTTTATTCTTTTTTTATTTTATCCTGTCTGTTTTGATGGCTGGTTGCTGCTGCCTGATCAGTTCATGACGTGTGTGGACTGTGGATTGATGGAAACGAGATCAGATGGGAGTCACTGTTTTGGGACTAGGATGAGACAGGATTGAAAATCCACTCCCTTGTCACCCTCTACTCCTTGACTTCCTTTAGGGTTACCAGCAGGTTGAATTTTTCTTGACTAGGAGTGAAATTTCTTGAAAGAAATTGGATAGATTTACATTAAGCTTTGTTTCAGATCCCTGTCACTTGTGTGGCTCAAAACAGTTTAATTTTAACTATATGCTAAAACTATGTAGGATTGATTTTAGAATCTGAAATCTAAAATGCTGGTAGATACCGATAGAGTGTTAAGCAAACACTCTTCTCCATGATACTGCACTTACATGTATAAGTTTACATTCATTATTTTAATGTCTCAAAATGAGAGAAATATGTTAAAGACTAATGCAGCCATTAAAACTGAACATCTAGTAAATGATTGAGTTGCCAAAGCGAGGTTTCTCCTGTGACAAAAAAGAGCATAATTATGCAATGAAAAAGTAATGTTTGCATACTTTAAACCTCAAATTTATTTAAATTGACACTGTTTGGATCCCAGTTGAATCCTGGTCAGATGAAAGCTTTGACCTGGAGTCAGTCTGCAGGCTGTGTTGACGAGTGTTGACAAGGCTTCTCTTGTGACAGTCCTTGCGGTGTGTTTGGGCTGAGGTTTGGCAGGCGGATGGGTGATCTGTGTGCGTCACACACAAGGTTGGGGGCGGGTGGGGGTCACAACAGTTTAAATAATTCATCCCAAAGGTCTACAAAACAAGGTGTTTCCGACTGGATTGCAGCACCTCTCCTTTCGGAGCTGCTTCAACAGAGAGGCAGGCAGACAGTGAGATGTGTTTCTGTCCCAGCCAGTGGACAGTGGACGTTCATAATTCATGAGAGTTTGATAAGGAACTAAAAGCCTTCCCTTACTTAGACAAAAAGCAGGTGACAGAGAGGTAAAGAGAAGAGCAGCCTGATGGCGGACAGGAAGGAGAGTCCATCAAGCTGAGAAATTAAGGCCTATAGAGCGAAGACACCGAAAGGCAGAGAAAAGGTGAGGGTAATTATAAATGTGGAGGACTGAGAAGAAGAGACAGGGTGAGAGATAGAGACAGAGGTAGACATAAATAAAGCATGACTGAAGGAGGGAGGGAGAGTGAATTTAAAATGTTTTTTTCCCTTGAGAAACTCAGGTTGCCATTCTCACCACATATCCCAAGATGCTGTTTGTGCCACAAGAAAGTATATGGAGCAAAATAGTCCACTACTGAGTCATCCTGCACAACAACATGCATAAACCTGGACTAGCAATACTTCAATGCAAAATATATTTTCTGAAGGACATACCCATCCTATAAAGATATTCTCCACTTGAATTTAAATAGGATGATTATTGTATAGTGGATGATAGATAGAGTAGCCCTCAATGCACTTCTAGAAAATATAGAAATGATTTTCCCGTCCTCTGTCCCCATAAGCACTGTAGTTTTTGCAGGTCTTTCTGTGCCTGTGTGTCCCTGGCTCTGCTTCAGTGGCAGTGGGCGATCATTAGAGCTCTTTGCTCCTGGCAGCCGCACAGTGGTCCGAGGATCTGGCTGTTGTCTGGAAAGCCCGGAGCACGGAGCAGCAGCCAATCCCACCGGACTACAGGAGGAGAGGAGGCGCGAGCCACGCTCCTTGTGCAATGATTGGTGCATTGTTTCAAGGCACTCGCTGCCTGGCAGATTGACAGCGTGGGATGCATTGAAAGAGGGCGATAGGAAGGGGAGAAGGTTAGCGGTGAGGGATGGAGTGGTAAAAAAAGAAAGTGGTTGAAGCCTGCTGCTCTTTTAGATAACGGATTTGTTTGGACTTTTACTTTCGGTTTTAGAGGAAATTTGACAAGATCTGGGTGATTTTGTGAGTAGTGGTGCACTTCCATGATATGTAAGGTCTCTCTCAAGGAAACCAAACCCAGAGGAAAAGTTTGTGGCTCATTTTGTAGCTTTGACCATCATTTCTATCCTTTAAAAAAATTTAAAAAAACATACTCACCAAAGTAATCAAAATAGAGATTATCCAGTCATAGTTTAGCAATCATAGGCATAACTTGGGGCTTGTCAAGGTTTGGACTTCTCAACATGTTAAGGCAATGTGGACATGGCTGTAGGAAGATCAATTACTCAATTACTTATTAAAGAGTTTGGAGGGTTGTATCATATTTTTAAAGGCATAAGAAACATTTTCTTAAAAACAATGCATAGACACATTTATACATAATCCCTCTCAGTCATCACTTATGACCCTTTAGAAGTGTGTGGTGGTTTCTGTATCTGCAGAGACTCTGCCTTCTGCTTTTATATCCTTACTGTCTCATATTTTGCTGTGTTCAGGACGCTTTACCAACTCAAAATGATGGTATTTGATATCCTGGCAATGAGACACAACAATCAGTTATCTTTCTGGTGCATTTACGAACAGCTCAGATAAATCCTACTGATTCTACCTTTAAGCCTTTCCAAACTCAAAACACAAGAGCAAAACCATGAGAAATAGATTAAATAGTGTCTTAATCTGCTCTAACATAACCTTCGATCATTATCATGTCCAACTGACTAGCTTCCTGATCTACAGTAGTAACTTTGAGGGAGTCATGTTTGATAAACACACTGGTCAATCCTAATCCTAAAAGTCCCTTTTCTTGTAATTTTAGGAGTGAATCTATATTTGAAAATATAAACACATATGCCAGTTCCCAGGGATATGAATAATAATCTGATTTTACACTTTTCCTAACACTGTCATTCTTTATTTCTATGGTGTTGACATAAATCATCAACCAGTGAGGAGCATCCTCACTGGTGACTTCTGAAAAAGTCATTCAGAGACAGAATTTCAACCAACTCATGGAGGTAACAGCAGGTTAGCATAAGCTAGCTAACTATAGCTAATAAAATCTGCAAGTGACAGTTTATGTCAGTCGGCAAAATTTAGGTTGCTGGTTAAAAGATGCTTTTGTCTATAACTGTTAGGACCCATTGTTTCAAAAATGATTAAGAATTGCAGATAATTTATCTTCCACCATTTATCACTGTAAAAGTGTCTGTGTACCATGTGAGAAAATACAGCTTGCCAGTAACTGATGGGGTCAGGACTTAGCAAACAGTCAAATGCTGAGATCTGGAAGCACCCAATGAGTAAACAAACAGGAGCAGTCAGACAGATGGGATGTAAACAATTCAGTCACATTCTCCAAACCACTTCCTTTCAATAAGGAGAGCTCAACTGGAACTGAATAACAATATTTGTTTAGGTTAGCAACAGAGAAAGACTTTGGCAATTAGACCCCGTTGAGCATCTTCATGAAGTCTGGAGAAAGGAACAGACTCTCACAGTCTATGTTAGTGGTGGTGGAGTAAAACCAGCAGGCAGAAGTTGGAAACACTCAGCTGTATCACCCAGATCATCCTTATGGTGATGGTGATAATGAGGAGGCAGTAGTGGGTATAACAGGATCACAATGATATTTTAAGAACAGCATCCAAGGACCAATTTGCTCCTGGAATCCAGGCAGAAAGAAATGAGAATTTGTAAGTGAAGGGCACTTTGATTTTGTGGAAAAATGGAAGTGATGGAGCAGATTCAAGTGGAGAGAAATACCCAGAGTGGAGCAGGTGAGGCAGGAAAGAAAAGATCTTCCTTCTTGAATTTGCTAGAGATTCTTTTGGAAGTAAAACTGAAAGTAAGTGCACCCAAAACGGCACTAATAATCCCTCATTGCTACGGGAAAGCTGTGTGTGGGCACAGCATGGTTCGGTACAATAGGCTGTAAACTGTAGATGTGATGGATGTTCTGGCTAACCTGGGGTTTTGTTTACAACCTGCACAGCAGCAAATGGGCGTGCTGATGATGCTGCGCGGCGAGCAGCTGCTCGCCTGTGAAAGCACTTAATAGTTTTGTTTTCATTCAGAGTATATACCGGTCAGTATCAGCCTACATGAGTCTACTGTTTTATAAGGTCGCGTTTAAATGCCTTTCCTCATCATCTGTGATATGAAGACTTCAGACATTATTGTCTGTAAGTGTATACTGACACCAAAAGCCTTCGGCTCCGAAAACACACACTCTGGAGTTGGAGTTCAGTGACTCCCTGCCCTACTGCATGTCAGACTCCATTAACACATTGCTCAATTTAACTGTTCTAACAATCTACTCCTTCTAAAAGATTATTAATGGTTTCTTGTGACTCAACAGGCACTAACTCATTCGGTGAACATTCGGCATTAATTTGAGTTCAAAATAATGTGAAAAGGTTGTTTGTAAGAGAAGAAAGTATGTTTCCTTAATCTCTGATGACACATCATTGTCATTTTATGTTGTATTTCAGTAAATATATTTAAGATTTCTCATTTAAAATCATGATAATGTGACATTTGTGGGGGTCTGTACCCAACATGTTTCCTTACATTTGGATATTCCATGTTGCAATTTTGATAATATTTCATTTAAATGTGCAGCCATGGTACAATGTTATTTTCACATAAAAGGAACAATGGCAACAGTAACAAAATGATCCTAAGATTGCTGGAGGCAAGCCTGTATGTCCTGGTAAACAAAAGTCAGTTATACACTATTTTAATTCTGTGCACATTGTTTAGTGCGTCTGCCCAGCTGCTCTGTGTCTTTATGGGGCAAGCGGCTTTATGAAAATGACACGGCTATGTGACATGGAGATCTCTTATTTCCTCATTCCTTAGGACATGTACTGTCACATCCCATTATGGTGCAGCAGCATTGGGAATAGAACAGGCCCTGACAGACTGAGATGAATTTAGATGTAGCGATCTTGTCTGGGATAAGCTTTAATAGATTACATTTTATGGTGATGCGGCCTGTCCCTTGTCGCTCAATGTGCACTTATCCTCTGAGCTTTACACATGCATGGTCGCGCGCACAAACACACAATCCCAAACAAACACACACCCGCCCACTCTCATCAAGACTCTATCCGTCCCTATCGCTTCCTCACTGTCTATTACTCTGTCTCTCACTTGTCGCTTCATCACAATATTACGCGGTGCTGTTTGGCTTTCGCTCTCCACCTGTGTCTCCTCTCTGATGAGATTTGGAGGCTCCCTGAGTGATGCGTCTGTTTGCTTTGACATTAAGGAATCAGATAGGCCAATGTTAACGGCACCATAATTGCATGGATTTAATACGGTGTTGTTCTGATTCGCCCTTGTCTCTCTACTCTATTTTTATCAGGACAGGCCCCCGAGCGACGGGTTTGTTAGCAGCTAATGGTGGCAAAGCAACAAAAACCTCAAATTACATTTGGCACCAGGGATTTAAAGGTTCAATAAAAATCAGTTTTACCCACCACTGCCCTCCTGCCCACCCATCCTGCCAAACAACCTCCTCCACTCCAATGGTCTCTTTCCAGCTCCTCACATCTGTGCAAGTACACTCCAATAACACTCTCAATGTAGACTCCAGCTTTTTTATGGCTGTGTTGCCATCCACACTCCAGATAGCTTTTCAATTAAGACAATTGGCTCCAGATGATGTGGCTTTAACTTGCCGAAGCATTGATTTTCAGCTCAGTTCCTCTCCTGCCCGTTGTTCACGGTGAACTTCTTTTGATATTGGTGAGCGTCATATCAAATGCCAATCTGTCCTCCACCTGATGGAGCCTCAGTCAATATTATTGCGGTGAAAGATTTTATTCCAGCCGTGGGTGAGTGACTTCATGCTCTCGTTGTTTTACTCTACCTGAGTGACCTTGGTCAAATCCCTCTATATAGTGATTTGATTGATATCGGTGTCTGTGTAATACAGCATGAATATGAATCACATTTGAAAACAAAAATGAGGGGCAAATTTGGAGGACAGATATATTCAGACTGGATCTCCAGATTGTTTTAAAAGCAATATTACTCAAAACTTTTTTTCAATAATATACCCCATTTTTAAATATTTTCAGCCAATTACCCCGTGACCAGTGCAAATCATTTCTGGTTAAAAAAAAGAAATCCCCCTTTTTTCTTCTTGTTTTTTGGTATGTCTTCTTACCGGTGACAGCCGTGGCCAGATCCATTATGTTTTCATATCATCCCATTCTTGTGACTGTGATATCTCAAGAACGCTGTGAGGGAATTCCTTCAAACTTGGCACAAATATCCATTTGAACTCAATAATGAACTGATTAAATGTTGGTGGTCAAAGGTCAAAGGTCATGGTTATTATGCTCAAGAATTCCTATGCTATAACAACATCTCACACGAATATCAACTTTACTGAGTTCACTCTTCCAGTGTTGATGCTGTTTTTGCTTTTTTCACATTTTCTCTCTGTGTTCAGCTGTATTACTGCTATGTTTCAACCACAAAACCATTTTCTTGATTTCTGTCTGTCAACTGGCCACGTTCTCACATTGAACAAGACTGTTTGTTGCTTTCTTCTCCTGTGAGGTTTTACAGCAGTTGACAGATTCCGTCTGTTAACGACTACTTTGAAAATAGAAATATTGAATATAAAATGTGTTTTAATCTAACTTACATGTGCATTTTGTATTGAACTTACTATAGTACAATTATTCTATGAATTATACATGACTGATATTTTTTAAATTAACATTTTTAAAAAATCTCACATACCTCCAGCAGTACTCCAAATTGCCCCTCGAGGTACTAGTACCCCTATTTGAGAAGTGCTGCTTTAAAAAAAATACTATCATAGCTTCTGAATATGAAGCAAAAACTGATACTTGAACACTCATTCAAACCATTTCTGCCTCCTGGGGGAAAATCCAGTGCCTCCCAATCCAGCCAGTCATAATTTATTCATTAAAAGCCGTTATCTGATTATCTCCATTAATCAGCGTTGTGCGTTCCTGTAAACAGAGCGTGAGGACAAAGACGAGATCCACCTGAACTTGATTCCAGCTCCTCATGCCTGCGGCGCAGGAGAGGAGCCAGCAAGATTTAGGTTGTGAACGAGTGCGGGCGTCGATTAAGAATTTATAATATGAGAACTGGGGGTGGATAGGGCCCGTGTAACAGGGGACGCTAAACAAAACAAGCCAGTGCCAAACATGGAGCCAAGCCTCTCCTCAATCCCATGAATAATGTAGCAGCAGAAAACACTACATTCTGTTGTCGCACCGCAGCAGTAAACAGACAATTAACATAATAACAGACACACACACACCCATGCAAACCACACATTGGAAGGTGTGCCCTCGCCGTGCCGGGTAGTGCTAATTGTGGCAAAGCTCTGCAAATGAACTGGGCACAAACAGGTGAAACCAAACCTCAGAAAACAGTATGAGAGAAAGAACTTTATTTTTCTCTTTGTTGGCCCTCTTTGCAGACTTTCAGTTTACCCTGCTTTGAAAATCTGTCCTCCAAAAAGTATCTTTGTTCTATATTTATCCTAATGCCCTCATTCTTATTCAGTCCAGGCCTTCTCATAGATTTCCTTATTCAGTACTTATTTGAATGGGATTTTCAAGGCTGCTCTCCTCCCACTGCAAGTGCAGGATTTACTTTAGCTATCATCACTAGGCGGTGGTGTAGTATCACTGATGTTCTCCTCCTTTATTTGGGCCAATTAAAGGCATTAGCCTTTAAAACAGGGTCAAATGTGGGCCGGGGTCAAATTTTCTCAGTCAGGGTCTATAGGTTTTTGTTTAGCTGCATCTTGGAAGTACCACGTCCTATCTAAATATAGAAGTACAATATCTTACCTAAATAGATCCTTTTCTTGCCTTTTTTCCCTAAAAAACACATTTTAATCTTTTTTTATGATACGAAACACAGCTCTGCAATGAATTACAAAATGTCTTTCAACCTTTAATCCTAAAACTGGGATGATGCATAATAGTACCTAGTTTGTTTGTAACAGAAATGTGAAAGCGCCTTTGATTATCTACCTGCATTTCCGCAATAACTAACATGGCTTTAAAGTTTAAATCAGTTTCAGATTTAATTTTCACGAGTTGTTTTCCACACAACAGCTCCTTTCATTTCACAGCTCGCTGTAGCTGCTCCTTTTTAATCTAATCCTTTGAAATTTTAAAAAATGATAAGCTGACAAAATTCTTGTGACTGGTTCACTGTGTTTTGCCAGTTGGACACTTTTAATGTAAATTAGCAGCAGAGAGGATGAACAGTCAGCAGTGAGCCTGTTATGAATAAGCTTAAAATCACAAACAGTAATGCTGGATACCATTCATTGTTTCCTGTGAATTCCTCCTGTGTGTAAATGCTATGTGAATCCACCTCAGGAGTGGCAGACTCCCCAGTAACAATGAAAACCTCTATAGCGAGGTAATCAGAGAAAGTATATGCACTGAGGCCACTGCTAAAAAGATGCAAAGATAAGTACTATCACAAACAGGGGTTAAAGATTGTATAAAACATTGATGTAGTCCACCTGGCATCACCCAAAGGTTTGTGAGGAGTCATTGTGTTTTGGCTCTTGCCATTGCCACATTGGCAGTGCCTACCTCCAGAAATCCAAAAAATTGGCAAATAATGGAGTGTGTGTGGAGCTGAGGTGGCCAAATGAGGCAGCTACCTAGCGGCTAGCCACCTGTGACGGCCCCCATCTCTCACTCAAATTGGACACACCCTTAATTGTCTGTAACTTTAAGCCCTTATTGTTTTTAATGCGTGAACTACATAAAAAGCCACTGTATATTTGTCATTAATGTAGAAATTAGAGACCAAACCTATTTTTGTGCCAGGCTGTGAACAGGTTTATTTCTGCTGTAAAGTTGGACAGGGAGTCTGAGGGGACTGATTCACTTTGAATTCAGCCTCAAGTGGACATTCAAGGAACTGCAGTTTTTGGCACTTCTGTGCTTGTGGGTTTTTTTTTTTCAGCCCCAGAGGTTCCTGCTTGGGTTTACCCCCTTGTCAGGTAGCTAACAGTATGAGCTTGCTCAGGAGCCTCTAGCTGAGGAGGAAAGAGCAAAGAGACCGTATGAGGATAAAATATCTTCCCATGGTTTTGCACTGACAAGAATCTCGTCCCCTCAGGAGCATTGATTGACAGCACCTGTTTACACATGCTGCACTGTTTGGGGCATTTATCTGAGTCCTGCAGCCCCTGGGGTGTACTTTAGCCTGGATTGGCAGCTTTGGAAGTTGTTGTAGTTGTAAATGAGAAGGTAGATGTGATACATCATGGCCTTGAGGAAAGAGATGGATGGCAGAGTGTGTTAGGTTAAGTCTTGTAGATATAGACCTTGGCTGGAGTTCCCATGGGAAGCCAACAAAGGTCGATGGTTTTTGGGATCACATGAGGAGTCAGTTGTGTGTGTTTTCCAGCGCACCTCTCTCTCACTCCCTCCCCTGCCCTAGGACCGGGGACTGAGGGCTGTCTATGGAAGGTCATGGAGATAAGGTGAAATGTTGTTCTGCTGTGGAGATAGGGAACTGCTGCAATTACTGCCACGTCAATGGAAAGGCCTTTAAATATCTGCTGCTCACTGAGGAGGGGAGGTGGGGAAACATCTTGCCAATTGTTCCCTTAGTGCATTGTAAAGAGTACAATCTCAACATGTTGTTTTATTTCATATTCATTTTTTTCTCAAAATTAGTGGGTATGTCTGTCATTTCTCCCCAAATATTATGCAAGCTTTTCTCTTTAGAGGCTCTTTTACAATCAGGTCATTTAATTTTAGTAATTGAAACATTTTACAACAAGTAAATTGCTCCGGTGTGGCACCAAGTTTATCTTATCTTTATGTATCCTATAATTTATCAGACAGAATGATTGAAATGAAGAAGAAGAAAAAAACATACATTATGATGCTGCAATTGTGTCCAACAGTCAGTAGGTACACTACAGACAGTAGTAAATATAAAGTGCAATATAAAATGCATTAAAAAATAAGATTGGCTTAAAATCACTATAAGTAATTTAACTTTATGATTTCAAACAGGCTTCTCTCTGTCCATTTATAAGATGTCTGATACCAAAACCTGTTTTTATAAAAGAGCAGATTAAACATGAAAATAAACATAAACAGGGAAATTATGTCCTTAATTCTGAAAAACTGAGCTGTTTTTTTTTCTTTTACGTGATAAATGATCTCAATAATTCAAAAAAACAGATTTTTTTTTTACATGAAAACCTATCTCCTTTATTCAGAAAAACAGAGCAGAAATGAAATCATTCTGAAAAACAGCCATTCTTTCTTTCTGAAAACTTTTCATATTAATTCTGAAAAACAGAGCTGAATTGTTTTGGGGTTTTTTTCCATGAAAATTATCTAATTAATTAAGAAAAACAAAGCCTTTTTTCTGAATTATGTTAATGCTATACGCTTCCCCAAGATTTACAATATCCATGACTTTTGTTTTCATGTTTTTGGAAAGTAGGCCTATTGCTTGTGTTAGTATTATAAAGTTAGCAGTACTCTCTGATGTGTGTCGTGCTGCTCTCTGGCCTGCAGTGATTGAACTGTTGTTAGCTGGTTCTGTTATTACGACAGTGTGGATAGCTAGCTAAACCATGAGAATCAGATTTTCACAGTGTTTCTTTATTTCGAAGGAGTCTCTAACCCATACCCAATTGGGCTCTCAGTCAAGGCAGTTAGCTAGCTCTCAGGGCTACTAAATTGAGCACAATGGGGTGTGATTATTCTTCTTCTATGGAGACATATTCCATGTGTTAGGCTTGCACAGGCGGTCAGCACACACACTGTAACTTCGTCTCATAAAACAGACAGAGGTACAATCTAGTGATCAACCCGATACTACAGTACAGTAAATTAAAACCACTTCAGAAACAGTTTTGAACTTGGGCACATTTACTTCTTCTCTAAACCTTGTGTGCTGCCTAAATAGGTTTAGAGATCTAGAACTCAGTGGCTAGTGGCTGTGTGAAATTGCATTTGATTCCTCAGTGTCATATGCATTGTGTGGATGAAGGACAGCAGTGAATGTTCGGTGCATTGTGGTCAAATCAGACAAATTAGAGGTGATACAGCACCTCTACCGCATGCATCTCTACAGTATGTGCGAGCCTGGACATATGCATGCAAATATATCTGCAGATTGTCTCACACTGATTTAATTTCCCACATCATATCTGTGCTCCTGTCTGTCTCTCTCTGACTTTCACTCTCATGCCTTAATCCGGGATCTGAAGCGAAGAGGTACCTGAGGTGCTTTAGCTGAGTGAAAATTACATTTACACTGACATGGAAAGGCAGGTCCATCCCTGGAGTGGAACTAAAGTCTGGCTGGTGCTAGCCGCTGTCAAGCATCCATTCTCATAAAAATCTCCCTGGAGGTTGCAGGTTTGCAGCTCACTTTTGAGCAGCTTGTTTGAGGGAGACATGTCACAATCACCTCCATGCTCTCATTGAGCTGGTTTCTCATAGTCTCACCTGCAGCCTTCCTACACTTTGATTGTTTATGTGTATGTGCAGCATCTGCATGTGCTGCTTCTCTCCTCCTGTGTGCTTTGATTGTGTTTGGTGATATCACCTCCTTTCCTGTCTCAGTTGTAATCTTCTGTGTTAGGCTGAAGATTCCCTTTAGTTGTGCACCTACATTGATTACCTTATATTTGACCTAAATATACAGAGCTGTATATGCTTCTACAATACATAAGGAAAACCTTGAATTTTAAAATCAAAATGAAAGACACTTGGTGGTCATGAAGCCACTGAAGTTGATCATGAAGACTGTAGTGGTCTGCAGTTTGCACGCATGCTGTAATTGCAGTTGCTATGGTTAAAAGCTGCACTAATTAATATTTTTTATATGAACAATGGATCAAATTACTTGCGTTCAATGTGGAAGGTGTCACTCATAGAGGCAAAGCCACTGAGAATTATCACCAAACTCTCTAATTCCCTTTAGCTCTTTTTCTGACCTCAATTTCTGCTAATGTTAACATGATTTTCAACAGCTGCAGGCAGCTGTTTTTTAGTGATAGAGCTCTGATAAACCCACTGCACAATACCTGCCCAACAGGCAGACAAAGTTAGTGACTAGCTGATGAACATAGTGGAACATTTAGTAGCTAAAGAGTCAGATATTTTCATCAGTAGTTGGTGGAGACCAAAACAGAGCTAAAAGGAGAGTGAATTACACTTACTGTACACTAGTCAAGTTGCCAGAAACACTTCTCCAAATGAAAGCTTTGTGTTGGTCAGATGAGTAAATGAGGATGTGTTTGCTAACCTAACAGTAATATACTGTATGTCAGTGTTGACTTTTCACCTTGTTCAACTATCTCCAATAGTATTTTGACAATAACAAGCAACAGCAAGTCCTGTACACTGTAAGTTGATCAGCTGTTTATGTCTGTCAAAAACATCAATTAATGCAGCTTTACCATATATAAATACAATTATACAAGGAATTATTACAGAAACAGATGTCTATGATGCTGTGGTCCATAATTGAAATAATATCAAAATAATAACTCAGCACCTAGTAGCTTTTAGGCATAAGGCTGCAAAAAGCAACCATTTTGTTATTAACACATCAATTTCTTTCACAAATAATCATTTGGCTTGTAACTGGGTAAAAATTAAAAATGCCCCAAAATATCTGTTTTGTCCAACCGATAGTCCAAATCGCTGTGATATTCAGTTTATGGAGAAAAATAATCAAATCCTCATATTTTAGAAGCTGCGGGCAGAAAAACTTTGCAGTTGCACTCGAACAATTACTAATTAATCCATTATGATGCATGTGTGCAGATTTTATGCTGTGACTGTGTTCTTATCAACTGATCAACTAAATTACATTTCCAGCGGCAGTAGCAATGGCTTAATTTAAAGACACAGAAGAATAACTGGTTGATGAGAATGAGCAGTGAAAGACACGTACTGAAACTCAAACTTTATCAACAGATAATCAAAGGAAAGACCTCACGGCACTCAGTTTGATTGACAACCCAACTACTGGAAAAGCAGTTAACACATTTAACAGAAAGCACTTTGCTCATTCCTGTCAGCAAATTTAAAAAAAAAAAAAAAGAAAGAAATAATAAATTGTGGAAGACCTTCTCAAGGACACGGAAACCTAGAGTGATATCGCTTGAGTAGAGGAGCATTAAGTAGCCAGATTGACTTTTAAATGAATCTGAGGTCAAAGCAAGGAGCAACATCTTTGTATCCGCCTCTACACTGCTGCTCCGGTCAATTCTCTCGCTATAATGACGCCTTGATGACAGCGCTAACCTCTTCTGAAGAGAGTGGCTAAGACAGGCTCACTGCCATAAAGTGACCAATTAGCTCCCACCCCTGAGATCCATGTAGCTCAGATGCTGTGTCATAGTGGAGCTTGCTGGGGGCATGTGGCAGGCTCTTTAGTCTGATGGAGCTGGAGATGACCAGCAGTGGTAGCCCTGGGTCAAAGGAGCGCAGACAAACAGCTAGATAGTGTCTCTCTCAGGACAGGGGGGACAGCAGCAGTGAGCTTGTTGGTATAAATCACCGCTCCGCCCCCCCAACACACACACACACACACATACACACACACCCATTGACTCCACCATTACTACAGCTTAATCCCACTCCAGTCTGATACTGGAGAGGAGAGTCAAGGTGGAGTATATCTTGTGCCTCTTCATGGAAATGACACGCTGTATGTCCATGCATACATTATCTTGTTTATTTAGTCTTGTTGAGTCCAAAGAGCTCTCTCAGGAAGATACATATTTTAATTGTGTCTTGTCCTAAAAAGTTTCTTTCAAATTTACCAATAGAAGGAGATCATTAAATATTTCCATTGAAAACAGAATTGTTTCAAGAAACAAGAGTTCTCAGGGTAGCACTTTCCACAAATTACAGTGTAAATATTTTGTCTATATGATGTAGGCTTTTTCAGTTTACTCACTTACTGGGTATCTACTGCTAAGTACACAGCAAAAACATTATTTTACAGCATGTGTATCCTGTCACTACACTATAATTACAGTACTAATTAGGACATTTTTTGTCTTAACTGAAGTGTACTGTCACCAAAGAATAATGGCCATTACCTTAACTGGAATTATTAATGTATGCAAAATATTTACAGAATTCCTACACTTTATGTTGTCCAATAAGCTTAAAATTAAAGGAGCAATATGTTGCAGTTCCACATCCAAAAATGAGTACTGCAGTCCAAATACTGAGTTGGAGCCATACAGTCTGTGGTTGAAGCGAATTGTTTCCCCTGCCCCCCCCTTCCAGAGTCAAGGAAGCCAAGGCAGGCTGCAGGAACACCGCAGGAGTGTAAGACGAGCACAACATTGAGAAAAGATTTTTCCTTTAAATATTAAAAAGTTTGTGATTAGTGTATTATTTATTTTGTCGGAGGGATCATTGGATCCAAAACATTTGTGTTCACCAGTATTTTAGCATCATTTTAAAGGCATATAAATAACTATTTTATAGCTAAAGAAATAGACCCTAAAAAACAATGTGCAGTATTAATGATAACACATACTCTTTCACTTACTGATTTTTTTTTTACTGTAGATTGTAATTCCTCTAGGACAAGGGACCAATTTTATTGATGAGTTCTACTGTTAACAACTGGAAATCAACTGCAAAGTTCACCGATTTATGACATAACCAGTTTTACTTGTGTTATTAATTGACCAGTGTGCACACAGACGGTTCACTTGAGTCGTGGTAGAGAGTGCAGTCTTTAAAGAATGGATGATACTCCTCCGTGAAAAAGACTCAAGCTATATGCTCCTAAGCTAAGCTGGAGAGGTAAATCATCGATTGCACGGTCCAACCTGCAACAAGCACAAAAATCAATGAAAAAGAATCGCTTCAAATCTCTTTGTTCTACCTTTTTTTTGAGCCTCTAATGCTTGAATCAAGGATGATTGTAGCATTCTGAAGCATATGTTAAAGGGGGCGATGAGACAAAGGTCACTGGGTTGTTAACACCATTACTTTGCTTGTTTCCTAATCAGGGTGAAAACAAATCTCTGATGAATGACTCCTCTTCCTCTACCACCCTCTGTCTCTGTCTCTCTGTGGTCACTGTGTACACTAAGTGGGATGGCTAATAAGTCCCTGTTGGGTTACATGGCTGGCTCCCAGCTAATCACTTTTTGAGACAGAATCTTCAAAGTGTGCCCTCTTGTCTGATGCTAATCTGGGCCAAGTGGGGGCTCTGTAGATGGATGAGCGTGGGCTGAGGGTAGATTGGCTGGAGTTAGCACTGCTTCATCCAAATCATCCGTCCGTTTATTTCAGTAATGTGGTATGGGTGACTGTGTGAAAATGTGATAAATTGACGTCTAACACTGACATTATTATGTGCTGCCATTCGTTATAGATGCTGACCTTGGACCTGCGTCAAAGACGAGTAAAAGTTTATACATGCTTGGTGACAAATATGGAGGAAAATGTGTCGGATTAATCAGAAATTTAAAAAGTCTTATGATGGAATTGATCCTAACATATGTTAAGCAGACAGTGTTATAAGACTCTCACCAACACCACCAAAATAAAGGCCACTTTAACGAATTGTAGCTTGTTGGGACACTTCAGCTACAATTTATGATACTCTGCTGTTTGCATTCTCATCTTTTGTAGTCCTTTATGTGGGGCTTTTTTAAATTTGTGTGGTATTTTCGATCATCCGGGAAGCAGGACAATCAAAAACATAGGTCCCATTATTCAAAAATTAGCTGGAAAATGCTCAATTCTGATGTTTTCTGATAATTTTTCATATTTGCAGGTGTCATGAATAACACAGTTCTTCCTTTTGACACCTTCGCAGTGGCACATCACTTGCCCAGGTGATGACCTGCCTCTTCACATGGACCAATGAGCACAGAAAAGTGCAGATGTACTCATATATTGCATTACTTCTTCTCATCTTGGGTCTATGTCCTTACATGTAGCACATATGTGATCCATTATAGTAAAATGATATAAAGAAGAAGTATTTATACTGGATTTATATCTGGATTTTCCAGTGACCTAAGATCATTAATCATTAAGACTGCACCTATATAAAATGATATGAATATACATAGCTATTTGACAGTTTTATGCAGTGCTTAAAGATCTCCACCAGACATGTAGCCTATTAAGTCATACATAAAAATGGTCTGTTGGGAACAATAACTTGTGATTGATGTGCTTTTTGCCCCCTAAAAAGCATAATTTTCACATAATTTTTTTTTAAAAGGGCATCTACTCCTTCTACATCATTAAAAATTCCAGAATCTATGATTATGCAAAGTTTGTTCATTTCTGAAGTTTTCACAAGATGTCTCCTACTTCACTGAAGGCCATTGGCAGTGTACTGGCAACTTCAAGTTTCTACCTCACACTTGTATGACTTGAGGAGACTTCAAGTTTGTTGTTGGTTTGAGTAAAATGTTTTAAAATTACATTTGATTACAACAGTATGTTATAATTAAGACACACAAGATCAAAGTAATGGCACTTTCTGCACTCAATCTCAAAAGTTTTTGGTCCAAAAATGTCAGAAAATAAAAAATAGATAACATCACAATTTCCAAGTCAAGTGTGATGTCTTCAAATCTGGCTCACAGGCTAAAATCCAAGGATATTCAGTTTGTTGTCATAGAAAAGTAGCAAATATTCACTCTGAGAACTGGAACAGAGTTTGTAAACAGTTTTTTTAAGCATATTTGCTAATTAACTTCAACAATTATTTTATTATCAAAGTAGCTGCAAATTAATTTTCTGTATGCCCACTGATCAATTAATTGCCTATCCATTTTTAGCTCTATTTTTACAGAGTCTGCATGATGCCACCAGTGTGTTATGCCTCTTAGCGTAATAAAAGTTTTAATTCCTGCTATTCATGGTCTGATGATAGGCAGTATGGAAGCTCAGGGGTTAGCACTGTTGTCGCCTTACAACACAAAGGTTCAATCATGCCTGTGACCTTTCTGTGTGGACCCAGGGACACCTCCAGGTCTGCTGGGATACATTTCAACACCTTTTAACATTTGATTTCAGCACATCAGGAAAGAGCAGTTATATGGGTAGGCTTTAAGATGTCGATGTATTCCTCACACCCCTGGTTTGAGTCCAGCCAGGGCCGTTTGTTGCATGTTATTCCGTGTTTCTGATTTCCCTTGTTTTTTGTTTTCTGTCTGCTGTTTCATGAAATCATAAAATTACCCCAGAAATACATAAAGAAGGAATAATCAGCAAAAGAAAATGTATGTTTGGAAGTGAAGCTATAAGCAAGTGTCTCCTATAGTGTATTTTTATCATCGCTTCATGTATGGTAGACCTTAGGGCTACTGCCTACACAGTGCATCTGGAATACAGCATGGTTTTTTAATATACTTTCAAGTCACATGAGCATATCACTAGTTCAGACCACCTCTATTACCACATGGCTCAGGGCAGCATTTTGCTGCGATTGTGCTAAACAGGCAGTGGATTGACACCAGCATATTACCCCTGTTTAACAGATTAAATGGCTGACAAATCGAGTGCGGATCCCAGGGGATTTCATTTGCTCAAAGTAAGCTCAGATCATCATCTTTTTTCATCTTATTAAGAGAATTGCGATTCCCATCATGGCCATCGCTATCATGGTGCTGGAGAAATTGCTGCCTGCCTGATCATTCTCATAGGAATGATTGTCCTGATTGAGAAATACAAGCCCCCGTCTCCTGCCTTCACTACATGTATGAGTCAATTGGCTCTTTTCCCACTATAGCTGGAGGAGGGTGGGTTGAGTTGACTATGGATGGAACCTTCATTGATCAGGACATAGAGGGGGGGTGGGAGAAAGCTGAACAGCCAGAGTGAGCTGATTATGGTAATGCTTCAACAGATCGATTAAAGGGATGTGCGTTTGAGGCACAAGAGCGCTCCAATAAATCCTCCATCCTACCCTTGCTCGCAGTGAAGTGTCTTGGATTCCTCAGCATGACCAAAACTTGGAGACCTGTGCAGAATGCCAAACAGCAGATGTGGACAAACACATCAAAAGTGCATGCATTACATAAAATCTATATAATATAAAATCTTTTTACGTTAACAAATCTGTAACCATCACTTTAAAAAAAAAAAAAAAGCTAGCTTGCTCACATTTGCTCTTAAATTTCCCTCTGTCTTATGCAAAAAGACAAAACTCAACTGAAAATGCATCGTTTTAGTATCAAATACTCACCACCTGTAGGCTTTAAAGCATTTGGCATTTTTGAAAATATGCTTATTTGCTTTCTTGCCCTGAGTTAGATGAGAGGATCGATATTTCTCTGATCTGGAAACAGCTACTGTAGCGTGGTTCTGTCCAAAGGTATAAAAATCCACCTCAAAATACCTAAGTTCCTTATCTAACTCTGGAAGTGAATAAGTTTTATTTCCCAGAATGCTGACTATTCCTTCAAGGGTGGCTGAATTTTTTTTTTAGCTTGTTTCTTTGTGGAGGACGAGGGTAGTTCACGTTAAGTCCTGTTTAAACAGGAAGATTTCCAAGCATATTTTTCAGTCATCAATCTCACAAAAGTCTTGGCAGAACAGATAGGGCACTATATTAATCAATACAACAGTCTACGCAGGCCACATAACAGCTCTGATTATATGTGCATAACCACAATCCAAAGCACTTTTTGCGCTTCAACTCAATGTTCTTTCATTTTATGTGTGTGACTGCACTGATGGTATGTTGGGCTCTGATCGCTGCCAAAATGTGTTTGACCTACACTCAATACTGTGCCTGAATGTATCCCGTGTAGACACAGACTGCAGACTGAATCATTTGCTGCTGAAGACATTATGTTAGAGCATGTCACAGGGCCAACAGTTCAGACTGGCTTGGAAACAGAGTAACCAAAACCAAGATTTATAAATGATTTTTTAAAAAAAAAAAAAAAAAAAAAGAACCAGTCCAAACAAGGACCTGAGGACACAATTCAAAATTCCAAAGAAGTTCTAAACAAGTCCAAAACAACTCATTATTTGTCTCTCTGCTGTTGGATTGATTTGCAGTAAATCTGTTATCAAGAAAACTAAGAGTTGGTTTGCAACAGACATTTTTAGTTTCGGGTAGGTGGGGGTGGGAGGGTACCAGTCAAGATCCACATAACAAGGGTTTACATGTACCCAGTGAGAATGAATAGAGTTTTGGACCCACTCACGTCTCAGGTCAGGTCTTGGTTAAAGACCTCTTGTTCAAGTGTCAACTGTCCATAGAAACTTGCTTAAAATGTAGTTACTTAGCCCTTGTGTCGCCTTTAAAGGTAGAATAAGTGAAACTGTTTGCAGACACACCAAAAAAAGTAGTTAACTGTTGAGTCTCATTCCCAGGATGTCAAATGCAGACGTGTTGGGTTGGTAAAGTGTCCCGAGCACAGCAAAATAATGAGGAAATAACATGGGAATAGCACATGATCTCTGCACATGCAGGCACCACCACAAACTTCTGGTGGTTTTTGAGTTAGGAATTATTTTTTATGAATCTATGCATTTTTGTGACAAATTACTATGTAGGCATAGTTTGCCTTTAAGCACTAAAGTCTGATGATTTGAAGCTTTGGAGAGGTGATAGCACAAAACAGAAGTATTATATTTAGCTGGTCTATGTAGAACCTGTGACTGTTTGGAAAATAATACTGATACAAATCAAGACAAAGAGGTTTCCATGAATTTTTCCTCCAAGCTACAAACAACTCAGAACCCAATTTTCTATCATTCTTTTAACTGTAGACGATGTGAATTTGTTTCCAGCTACTGTATGACTGTGTGAAGAACCACAGCCTTTGTTGACTTTAAAAATGTGGAGGCTAACATTTTAATAAAGCCAATGTTATGTGACTAAGCATAGTGGGCGGAAGCTTTATCCTGGGTGGGTTTGGTGAACACACTTCCTCTTGTTTTTCTGCCTTTCTTTGTGTCATATTCACACAGTTACACACATCCGTGTCCGATCAGTACAAGCTTGTCTTTAATTGAGATGCAAACACGTTTCATGAGCTCACCTCCAGATCCTGACTTATAAGCCAGCTCCATCCTGGTGATCTGTTTTGTTTCTTTTACTCCTCTGTCTTTTATGTGTTTACCATGAATGACTGTAGATGTTTTTAGCTCAGGTATTATAAATATACACTTACAGAACACATGCAATGATATGAGACACACAAAGACAAAAAAAAATGTTTTTGTCAGCGAGTTCATCATCAGCCTGATGAGATAAAGATGACCACCGAAGCCATTACAGTTTTATTTGGTGCAGCTGAAGGATTAGTGGGAAGGGATTAATATGGTAAAAGGAGGCCATAAATATACAGCCCTCTCTTCCTCTCCTTTTTCTGGGCTTTAATTTCCTTCCCAGATCCGCAAGATTTGCCTTGGCAATGCCCAAGGGCATTTTCAAGGCAGGAAGTTCAAAATGCAAAATGAGAGAACAGGCCATGGAAGACAATCACATCCCAAGACAAAGCTAATGGTAGTTTAAATACATTTAAGCATGGCAATACCTCTTTTTGAATTTTCATATATTAAGCATTGCTGTGTTGGTTAACAAAATGGCTCTATAATTGACAATTAACACAAATTTAACCATGTAGCACTGCTTGCTTGTTCTTAAAGTCATTATTGTCTCAAGGCTTGCGTGATGAATTTCATGTTGTTGTGTTTGTCTTGGCTCACAGGACATGTGTGTGTGTGCATCTTGATTGGTTCACTGCCTCCCTGCTGCAGGGTTCAGCTGGAAACAGTCAGCTTGTTGCATCATCTACCATGGTGATGGGAGCGCAGAAGCCCCATTACGCTGTTTAGACGCATGTGCATGGAGGTGATTCATCTCCTAAGCTTTGTTCTTTCTCCTCAGCATGATCTGTCTTTGCCGCAGACGGCGACGACCGCTGTACTCCTCTGGCGTCTCATTCATTTACACAACGGCAGGTGTGTGTAGGTGCAATGCAAGGGATGATATGGTCTGCAGCTTAACACCGCTGTGCAGGAGAAATCCTATAGAGCTGCTGCCTTCGTGAAATTACCATTAATGAGCAGCTCTCAGACCACTCTACAACTTGCATCATCATGGTCACGAGAAAATGTAATATTTACGCTTTCCTGGGGCTCGATCAAATCACGTATAAAAATTTTATTATGTCTGCTTTTTAAAAAAATCTTTGAAATCTTAACAGTTTGATCTTTGCTGAAGAGGAGGTTGAGAGGGTGGTTAATCATGTTCCCATGTGGAGGTCTGCAGCCAGCCATCCCACTGTAGCATGTTGTAGTCTGGTTCTGCTGATGAATGACCCCCAGCTCCCCGCAGTCATGCATATTGATATATACCCATGTCGATGTAAAGGCACTTAACACATGGAACGCTCGCTAGCCCTCTACTCTGCCGCTGTGGAGGGAAATTGTTAAGTCACTCAGATTCATAAGCAGGTTACCATGGAGACACTTAGACAGCACTAGCCATACCTTCTAGCCACTGAATCATAAATGGGAGGCGGCACTATGGGCCAACATATCTCAATGGTTATTACTACCAGCTAATACACACTATACATCATGGAAAGGAGACAAGAAGATACACATCTCAAATCTCTTGTGTATCTCTCTCCGTGTGTGTGTGTGTGTCAAGGGCGGAAATTACGGGGGGAATGGGGGTCCTGGACAGTTGTCCCCCTCAACATATTATTGTAAACATAACTATATAATTTTACATAATATAATAATGTGCTCTGGAAGTACTTGTGCTAATTATAGACACAAACAATGCATTTTAAAGTTTAGTGAGATTGGTGGTTTGGTGAACAGCCTCCCATCCCCACACACATTCACCCTCGGTATGAGAAACAGAGTGTCTATGGTGGCCTACCTCCTGTAAGAAGCTACTTTGCAAAGATTAACTTAAAACAAAGGGCGTGTCATGTGCATTTTGTTAGCTTCATTACCTTGAAGGTGAATCTTGTGCATCACCACGGGCCGCCATATTGGTGTGGGGCATGTATGCATACCTATGCCTGATTGATGTTAAAGTCACTGTATTTTCCACCAACCTTTAAGTAGTTTACTTTGTTATAAATGTCAGACATGTTTGTATGATACAAGATACTTGGTATATTAAAAATGCTGGTTACAACAATAATATTTCTTTAATTTAATATTTAAGATTAACTTACCTACGTAATTTGGCGCTTACTGTGTGTAAAACGCCATGCATATAGCTGTCATGATGTCATTTTGTTTATAATTTTGACAATAATGGAAGACTTCATTGATTTAAAAAGACATGACAAGACAACAAACACTACTTTAAAATATTAAGTTACTGGTAGGCTTGTAGCATTCTGGATTTTTAGACATTGTCAAATAAAACATTCTTGAGGAAAACTGAATCTAATGAGGCATATACAGTAGTTGCTTTAGTTCAATTAAAGGGTGTTTGTGCTTCACTCCTACTACTCTAAATAATAATTTTCAGTGGACACTGGCATTTTATTATTACTATCAATATAATTATTTTAAAAATTTGAACATATGGTACAACCCAGTTATCCAGTATATAGTAATAAGGGTTTCCTCTATATACATTAACATAAAAGTGCTTTGGTGGCACTTTTAGTGATCCCTTCAGGAGCTCTTGAGAATTTTTTCCCCTCCAACAGTGAAATGAAATATCCACCCTTGGCATGTGTGTCTGTGTGCGTGTGTTGTGTTAGTTGGTGTGTCATCACAGCATGAACTTCACCTTTTAGGGTCATACTCCGCAGCGCAATTATTTCATTCCAGTTAATTAGTACGGCTCACCTTTTTACCTCAAACTGTTTGATGACGTACATTTTATGAGATCAATGCTTGTTCTTGGCTTGCCAAAACTGAGGGATCGTCATAAACACCACACACACAGACACACACAGACACACACACACACACAAGAAATCAAATAGCAACTGAAAAGTAATTGAATGATTCAATCTGTGAAGCACACAAACCAGTTCACATTCATTTCACCTCCGAGCCGAATCTCATATTAAAATCTAAAAAGGCCCAAAGAGACCGCGATTGTTCTACCCCCTCTCTCTTCAAATGTAGATCTACTTTAATCATGTTGTTCAAGTGGAATGAACACTTTCTGGTTAAATCTACGGTTCTGACGGCGACGCAAGGGACAGACCAGTTGTGACATTTTGAGATCTGCGCAGTACAGTTGTTTTCTGGGTTGAGACGCAGCGTGTCTGAAATAACACCGTCCGACAGGTGGAACAAAAGTGAGAAATCTTTGGATGAATTGGCAGCTCAACATGACCTTGATTGCATCGCTGTCTTGTCCTTTCTTCTCATTGGACCATTGACCCAAAACAAGTGAAGGCTAATCTGGGAGTAATTGAAAAAATAACAGAGCTCTTCGATGAACTGATTTAAGGGGAGCTCATACGTTTATCCATCTAGCAGTCCAAACAAAGAGGACAGGACCCTGCGGCCTAATCCAAAGTTATGACTGTGTTTCACCTCTCGGGCAGTGCTCGCACACCCACTTTGTGTGATAGCCAACTGTTATTGCTGCACCAAATGACCGCCCATTAATCCTGTCCCCCTGCCCTGCAGCTGAATCAAACTTGAGAAGCGTGAGCGTGGGAGAGAAAATGTGGTGATAGTAAAGCGCAACCTGGATTGACTCCAAAAGGTCCACACAACTGTTTGTGTGTGGGTGTGTAGGTGAAGTCCTTACTCAACTGACGGTAAAAAGGTATATTGTTATGGACCGGATGCCAACTCTTTTCTTGGGATTACAGTCATGCCAATTCAGTCTTATTCACAAACAGGCCAATTATAGCTCAGTCAGCAGTATTCAGAGTTAGCATGTTGGTGGATAAACAGGTAATGAATGGTTTAGAGAATGAATGAATACATGAATACATAAAAGGCTCAGAGTTTGTCATCGGGTCGCTTGCTGGAGAGCCGTTTCCTCACCTCGAATGGACAAGAATATAAATGTTATTTACTGAATGACGCATCCAAACCTTTGCTCTGCCTGCTCATTAACACTGAGAGAATAGAGACACAGATGTCGTCTTCTCAGTATCGATTTCTTACAACACAACACAGCGAGTTATTGGAAAAACACTTTTGGATTATTATTTACCTGCACTTCCAGATTTCAGACTCTTGTTTCTCATTAAACTGCCGAAGCTTCCAAAGCTAAAACCAGAGAGCAAACCTGTTCTCATCACAACACAATCCTCTTAGGTCGGTGTGTAAGTGGAATTTAACTGAAATGTAAATTGAAGATCAATGATGAAGCAAAATTACCCCTCGAAGGCAATAAACACTGAATTATACTAAAGGGTTGGGTCATTCAAACTGGATAACAACATATTCTCTCAAATACTCGTATTGGTGTCTAGTAATGCAGATAGGCTAAAAAAAAATCAGAATCTGGAATATCAGCACCACTGTCATACAGTGGTGGCCTGACAAGAAGAAACAGAGGTTGCAGCAGTGGTTATACAGGATCAGTTAAGGTGGATTTGTGTGTTTGTGTGCATCTTTTCAAAAAAAAAAAAATCAAAAGCAGTACTCTCAGTAATAACACAAGGCAAAGTAGAACTAATTACCTGCATCTAACTCCAGTTATATAAATATGTGCATGGCCTTTTTTAATTGCTAAGGCAAATTTGAACTTGAAATTGAACTGTTAACAGTTTAAAGTATACTTCAATATGTGAAAACACAAACACAACACACAAACTTGCATAACAAATTCACATAATAAATAAAAGCCAATCCAACTACAATAACTTAATACCTCAAACCTCAGCAGTTCTTTTTGTTGAAACATTATCATAATTGTTGAGCATGATGCATCCTTCTGCCTACAAGTGTATCCCTTTGCATTGCCAGATGCTTCACCCATTTACACACAGTTGTTTTCAAATATTTGTTATACATCCCACTGGTGTTGGAATCCTTTCGAATGGAATACAAGCATTCTTTAGACCATTTAGCTCAGCATTTGAACCATGTTTACAGTAGCTACTTGCTAACAGAAGGCTACCTGCTGTCAGAGCCATACGGACAGAGTGTTGCTGTAATGTTAACTAGCCGTTTGGTGATGCATCTGTAATGCCCGCACCAACCTCAGAGGCCTCATGCGCGTGGCACCGAAATGAGGCACCGTCGTGAGTCGGTTAAGTACTGGTAGTTTTGTTACTCAGTCCTAGCTTGAAGTTAATATTTTGCCACCACGATCCAAGATTTAAGAGTTGTTGTTTCTGTAGTTTGACTTACAGTGACCTGCATGGCGTCATTGATCTCATCATGCTTATCAGCATTTTTCTGTCTATTTTTCATGGTTGTGTCTTCTATTTTGGCTCTGGTACAGAAAGATTATGTTCCTCTTCTTAATTAGGCACACAAAGCTCTGATTGGCTTAGTGATTTTCTAACCTGGGAATCAACAAACCCAAAAAATTGGAAATCTGGCCATTAATTCAGAAGTCTTAAACTAAGCTAATACAGTGGAGGTCTGTGTAGCTTAAGATGTAGTGCTCACAGCATTAAAAATTACCTTTGACATCCTTAAAAATTGGATGCAAAAAAAAAAAAAGTCATTTAACATAATCCGGGGTTTTGTGAAATCATCCAATATCAACATTTTGTCTGGCTGTAAGGATGCCTCCATAAACTGTGTTCCTTCCACTGATAAACCCGCATATCTCACTGTAAAAAAGTTTCATTGGAACTGTTTTCTATCCAAGAACTAGTGGCAACAAAACATTCATATGTAGGCGGATATCATGAATATCTTAAAACCCCTGTTATTTTGTGATTTGGATGAACTGACCCTTAAGAATAAACTGGAGATGACTCAGAGGGATGTTTTTTCTTTGTGTGCCCAATTGTTTCTTTGTTAGTACATGCTGCATTAAATTATGTACTGAGTCACAGTCATCTTTGCCTTCACTGATAATGAGCAGACTGTAGGCTACACTGACGTGGCATCAGGAGACCGATGAAACAAACTCTTATAAAACGTTTCTGGATATGGAGCAATCTCACAATGACCAGTGAGGTAATGCAGACAACACATATTTACATTTTATGCGTGCAAATGTATTTGAGTCATATTATTTGCATAAATTAATGCTGAAAGACTTTGACTGTCTGTCTAAGACCTGTTCTGTCTCAAAGACTTGGCTCATTTTGGCTCATTATCAATCACCCTGCAGCTAATATATTAGTTATGCTTTTACACACAATATATTCATTAATTTGTAATCCACAAGGCCTTTTTAATCAAACAATGTTGTCCATCTGTTGCAGCCTCTTGAATGTTTTTGTTAAGACAGCCCTGTGATGTGACAGTTTGAGTCAGAGCTGACTGAGGAGACTGTAGTTGACAGCTGTAGCACAGCTCTGCCTCTCCAAAGAGCCTGATTTCCTGCTTAAATCTGCTCAAATGCCCACCCCCCAACTAACACAACCTGTCTGGAGGAAACAGACTCTTGTTGGCATGGCAACCATGTAGGACTGTGTTTAATTTCTCTTGATAAGTAATGCTAACAACGCTACAACATAATAATGCTCAAGAGGAAAACGCCTTTTAAGCTGCAACCATGGCAATCACTTTAGTAGAATTATGTTTCCTTTGTTTATATTTTTAATGTTGGGCAATACAAATGTGTTCAAACCTCGAAAGTAGCTCCAGCAGAGGCATGTGTTCGAGGTCTTGCTAATGTTTCTTGTGAGAAAAACTGTGATTTATTTCCAGACCCAAAAACATTATGGAGAGAAATGACCCCCTGAAGTTTCCTGATGTCTACCTATTTGTCATGGTCACTGTGTCTTTGACCACGTCTGCGCTGACAGGACTGCCAATGATTACAAAAAAAAATTATGCAAATCTCCCACCGCGCTCGTCAGCAGTTCCTCTCGGCCGGGGCAGAGCTCAGCAAGATGCCCTTTGAGCTAAATTCATTTCATTTATAGTTAATTTTCAAGTTGCTGCCTGCGCAAATAAATAAATTTATCTCTCCCACAGATATATCTACAAAGGCACAGAGCTATAGCTTTTTCTAATTTTGGATTATACAACAAAAAAACACTTACTGGCTCTTTTAATTTTCCCCTCTTTGTCTAAACACATTCGACAGTAATCCCCCTGTGAAGTCAAGGAGCCATGTTGAAGCGCGATGTTTATGCTGTGATTTGTTGGCTGCCCCGGGTCAAACACCGCTGTTGTGTTTTGCCCTGCAGGCTGTTTTGCAGCTTTGTGCTTCTATCAAGCAGGGCCGTGCATCAAGGAGCAGGTGGAGGAGGGCGGAGGGAGGGAGGCAGACGAGAGGGAACAGCCTGAAATAGGAGGTGACTGCTGACATTCACCTGGATGCCCTCTGTAGGGAAAGGAATAAGTGGAGGAAAAAAAGGAAAAGGCGAGTGATCCCGAGGCTACAGCAAGAGACGGAGAGGAGAGCGTGTGATTGTGGTTACTAAGGCTACAGCATGCCGCCCTGTTGGAAAGGGAGGGGCTTGGAGGAAGGTCAGACGGCTGAGGTACAGCCGGCTAAATCAACTCTGAAGTGTGAGGTCCCCGGTGGTGTTTGGGTTGAGGAAATGTAGCTGTTTAGGTTGCTCAGGAGGAACATAGATTGTCGCTGAGAACGGGACCTTGTGCATGCCGTGGCTTGTAGCACACCCTCTGGGCTGTAAATCCCTTTGATACGGCACATAAAATAGGATAAAAGATGTAAAAAGAGATGAGGAGACAAGTGTACGAGATAAGATTTCTTTTTGTGAGTTGCACGCCTTGAAAACCTTCTCCCCTGGGGACGAAGGTCACCTGGCATCTGTGTTCGACGTATGAGAAGGGACCCCTCAGATGGCATGCCGGCCTTGTGTGTAAATGTCTCGATTGTCACAGATACTCAAATCCTCTCCGCATCTATTCCTGATGTCTGTATCTTATGATGTCCTGGAAACAGACTGCCAAGCTTAAGCTGTTTGGAGAAAGGAAATGATGCAACATAAATTTCAAGGCAAGGATTCTCTGTCTTTCTTCCTCTCTGCTCACATACACACACTGCAGGATGAAAATCAATAGCCTTCAAGATTGAGTCAATGCAGAAACTAATAGCTAACAGACCCAATGCTGTAAAATCACCACTGGCTCCTCACACACGACGGGCGTAATGTAAAGGAATAGCGCTTCAGCACGGCGTTGCTCATTGTCCCCTATATAGGATTATTTTCTAGGATAATAGAAGGGCCATGAGGATCAAAACAACCTGAGGAGGCCACGGAGCCTGTCATCGCCGGGGCACCCGCATTAAACAAACACCGCAACATTGTAGCCAGCACAAGAAACATAAGAATGGACAAAGGAGCGCTTGTTTAACCTGATTAAGAAATTTGGCCGTCTTTCTCCTCGACATTGATTGGGCTGAATGTCTGACTAAGCAGCTCCCCATTAACTGTAAGGGCACTTTATGGGCATCCACATTCATCTTGGGCAGGAAGCTTCCCTCCCCTTTAGGCTCAAAGTGCTGATCCTCTCACACTGGAGGGTGACGTGATTGAAAGCTGAACAACGCAATCTTCATTTGGAAAGCGAGCCCTGGCGTAACACAATCATTATCTTTATTATGAACACGTATCATCAGCAGCCTCGCCATTAGCATCATTCTCCATTAGGATCACTTACTGGATAAATATGTGTGGACTGTCTGTGTTTTTTTGCTTCTTCCTGGAAATGTATCAAGGTATCAAGGTAATTTATTCATCATTAAACAACACAGGGTTGCACAAGGAAATGACTGTTAGAGTCCCTTCATGCTACATGTAGATACACAAATAATTTAGGATAAAATAAAATAAAATAAAACAAGATATACATTTATTTATATACATATACACATATACACCCAGAAAATAATTCAGTAGTGCATTTTTTGAATTTGCGCAAACAGCAGCAATACAGTAATGCTAGTATGGTTTCCATCTTCACATAAAAAGTCTGATAATTAGGAAGCATTGTCCATTAACCTTGACTTAGAAGCAAGCATCATCCATCTAAACATAGACTCCGCCTCCGCTCATCCTGCCAGAGTCTCGCGCTTCGTCAGCTCGGAACATAGAGAACACCAAAGTCTCTCTTTCCCGTGGCTTGGCCCAGTTCCACTTTGTCTGTTTCATTTTCCTGACCAGACATTAGCCAGGAGCAAGTCTGAGCTGGGTTAGCATCGCTCTTATTCCTGTTCTCCTCCTCTCCTCCTGGGCGGTGCATGGCTTGGCCTGGCTTGCTGGTTGAAAGACTGGCCATTAATATGTTTGTGTTATGTGTATAATCCATTAAAGCGAACCCCAAAATGCATCTTTACATTACATTACCTGTTGTGCTGTTTGTCTATCTAGATTGTTTTGGTGTGAGTTACTGGGTTGTGGAGATATCAGCTGTAGAGATGTCTGTCTTCTTCTCTCAAATATAATGGGACTAAATGGCACTCGGCTACTGGTGCTCAAGGTGCTAAAAAAAAGTTTGAAAAACTCAACACCAGTGTCTCTTTCCAGAAATCATGACCTGGTTCTTTCTATGGAACAAGCTACAGTACCAGAACTACCAGAATCTACTTGAAAGGCTTTCTTTCTACTAGAAAGGAAAGTAGTTCCTAAATGAAACTGCTCCAAACAAAGTCTTTGGATTACCTTTAGTCCGGAAAGAGACAAGCCGAACCAAGTCCCATTATATTGCAGAAGGCAAACATCTCTACAGCTTATGTCTCCAAAATTCAGCATCTCACACCAAAGTAATCTAGATGGATAAATAACACTGTAAGATGAAAAATATATTTTTATATTTTGTGGTGAACCGTCCCTTTAAAGGTAAAGTTTGTTGGTGTTATTGTGTGTCTTCAGTGTTTTAGTTCAGATTCACAGAAGTCATGCGGTAACACAATCACACTAGCAAATCGAGATTTTACTGTTCTGCAGTAAAATAACTTTGATTGGTTTGAGAGCAATATTTGACGCATAAAGTGACGATTTCCTGTGGAAAAAGGCTGTCTGGCGGCAAGGTAAAGCGGAGAAAATATTCCAAATACAGTGTATGCTTCACCTGTTAGATTAGAAGTGACTAAAATCTGTTCTGTCTTCCGTGCTGGTACTCCCTCTCTGCTCACACTGGGGACATGCGAACTGGCATCTATTGTAGCCAACACACGCCACTTCAGATAATCCGAACTATCCCTTTAATAACCTCGTGTGAAACAAAAATTTCTGTTTAATCACTTCCTATTTAATCAACAAAGAGGATATCTAGGATGTCTGTTTTGTTCACTATAACGTGTTTCATATCCAGATGAAGGTCACTGACCAGAAGCTTACTTTATGAATAAATTACAACTGAGATCACGAGTGTAAAAGCCTCTGCTTTTGAACAACATGTGTTTATTTGCTTTAGTTGCACTTCTCTATTTTTATGTATGAAATATTGAGCACATAAGAGCCTGTGCAGTCAGCTGATGGGATGCATAGAATGGACCCTGTGGCCACATGTGTAGGTCTTTTATGCTGACAGTGCCAGGTTGGAAGCTTTTTTTATGATTAAACTTGATCTTCGGCCAGGGTTAAGTGCTGCCTGTCCTGTCCTAAGTGCAGTCAGTCACTGGTCCACACACCCTTGAACAACATTTCTGTCCACCAGGGGCATCCATTCACTAAACCCTGAGCTGTGAGTTGCAAAGTTCCTGCAGCTGTTATGATACAGCCTCAAAAGCCTTGATCCTGATTTTAGCACAGATGTACTTAGGACAGGACAGACACAGACTCCTGCTCAGTATGTTACCTCAGTATGCAAAAGTATTAGCTACAGGTCATAACAGATCAGATGGACTGTGGATCTTGAATGCAACTCTCATGGGATTTTTGGCTGCACAGGGGATTCTGGTTTTTTTTTTTTGTTTTTTGTTTTTTGCTCAGTTTCAGCAATAAAAAAAAATAGTTTACAAGATCAGTTTGGATTCACTTGTGCTCAAAGATGGCGAGTGCCCACACCTTGACATACCCAAGCCATGCCTTTCTCCTAGAAACCCTTTCCCCCCAAATGTTGTCAGGGATGTTTTTTCGGGGGTTCTCCGGTGTTTATAGTCGGTGAAAAGAAGATAAAGTCAGACCGGTTGTCTCTTTAAATCAAGCTGCAGTGTTGATGTGCCCTCAAGCTGAAATGGTAAGAACCATTTCCACCTCTGCGGCAGGGAGCCTGACCAAATAGGCGCACTAGAGCGCTTCAAACGTGATTCTCATTCCCTTGGTCACTTGTGGTCTATGGTCGCCTCCACTCCTGGAGAGGAGAGCAATTTCCCAGTCTTTTTCTGTGGGAGTTTGTGTTTTTTTTCCCCCTGCGCATCTCGGAGACATTATTTAATTTTTATTTTCCTCTCTTTTTTTTGTTCCATCCGCAGAACTCAGTGGCAGTCGCCTCAATCCATTTACCGCTGGCTGGTACGCCTATCTCCTCCTCTGCGTTGCAATCTGTTGATAACTCCACTTGCAAGCTGCAGTTTATTGTGTTTCGCAATGGGAAACTCTTCCCATGCACGGGGAATTCGTCAAATCTCGCAGATGATGGGAAGCGTAGGAGCGTTTCAACACCAGTTGCTTTCACCAAATTAGGTAAGAGGAAATCCATTTTTATCACCATGCCTGTGATGTCAACGCTGTACTGTAATGCCACTCGGACTACATGCTTACACACGCACACACACACACACACACAGTCAGTCTATCAGTTTGTTCTGCGCAACACGTTGACACACAAGCTTCACAGCCTGTGTGCATGTTGCTTAAATAAATCCAAACTCTGTGACTCCGTTATTGTTTATTTCATTTCAGTGAATGAAACAACTGAATGAATGTTCACATCACATCACACTTTCACTGCTGTGTTTCTCTTTTTTGGGGAAAAAAAAATCTACTTTCGGTTTCTGTTTGAGATTAAAGTTAATCTGCAACACTTTACACAACAGTCTGTCAACTGCAGTAACAGTCTGACACTTGAGCAACATAATGCGCGCGCGTGTGTGTGTGTTTGTATGTGAATGTGCGCGCCCATGTCCACGCTGCTTTTTGCCACAGCACTTACAGACTTTCCACTTGGTTTCCTTAATTGAATGTGTGCTTTTCTTGCAGATGGGTGCAGCCTCGGGAGCGCCGTGCACTCCGTTACTATTGCTCTCAGGCACTTCGCATTGGGTGTAGACCCCACCGCAGCCTATTGGGATTTTGACCTGCTGGATGGACACGGTGGCTGGAGGGCAGAGGGCTGCCACATAACAGGCTCCTGGGGCAACACTACTACTATTCATTGCACCCATCATAATAACTTTGCTGTGCTAATGGTGAGTAGTCTCCTGTGTGGTACCAGTGTCATTCATTTTAGCACAACCATGCCCCCCACATAACGTGTCTTCTACTGCTTAGGGCCTATTATGGATCAAAATGCATCTTTTTTTTCCACCGTGGAATAGACGGAGTCACGTGTTTTAAGAAGCACTTCATGCAGGGACCTTTTAAAGCTTCCTTTATTGTTGCTCTTCAGCAGAGGGAAAGGATTTGTCAAATGCGCCACGGGGATTTATTGGCTTTGGAGTATGCGCTACACTAAATTCCCCCTATATCCTGGAAATGAGAAGTTGCGTGTGTTGTATAGTCTGCCACCTTTTTCCAAAAAGCAGCACAGCAGCTGAAATAGAAGCGATGCTCAAGAGAAGGAGCGCCTTGTCAGGAGCTATTCGCCTCCGAGCGCAAGTGGTGTGCTAATTGGTTGCAACCATCGCCGAGCAAAAATGTTGGACTGTAAAGCGTAGCATCGCTCATCTGTATCGCTCAAGTTGGTGTCGACGCCGCCGAGATGCCTTCTCCTGACGACGTCCCCCTGTTCAAATTGATTTCATGAGGATAATACCAAAAGCGCAATGGCATCGCATCGCCCAGTCGCTCCATAGAGCCGCTGCGCCTGGTCCGCTCTTTTGGATGAAAAGAAATCCTCCGGATGTTTACCGAAGAGTGGGATTCGTTAGACTGGGAGGTCAGTTCTCAGTAGAGCATGAAAAGTGTTATGCTTGAGATGTCGGTGCTTTCCGAGTTGCCTTTTTACCTGCATATTTTATGAAGCCACTGTTCAATTCCGTTGTTGTTCGTGTGTGGAAATAAGCTGGCTCGGAAAAAAAAGCCGCATAGGAATGAGAAAGAGTGGGGTATAGAGGGAAAGCGGCATGCAGAAACGCTATGGGGTGCTCTGAGGGAGAGAGTGGGGTGTCTGTGGAGAATACTAAGCTGTTGTCAGAAGCAGAGCAGATGTCAGATTGTCATTGTGCATGTATTTTTCTATCAAACACGGGCTTGGGGAGGCGCACCATCAGTGGGCACCTTGTGGCTGTCGGAATAAAGCGAGATCGGCAATTTTGTCAAATTCCCCGGCAGCAGATTGATTTGAACTTCAAGACACGTCCGACAACTAGAAGGCAGTCATAGCGACAGTGGAAAGCCGTCACAGGAATGTCCACATTATGGTCTTACGCGAGCGTTTGCGCCGGGGATTGCGCGTCTACTAATGCAGTCACCACACCCGCCTGGTCTCTGCAGTGCCCGAGAAAAGGACCCTTATTTACGGACTCGTGACATCATTCTCCTGCTGGCCTCGTCTAAAATACTGTATATCGCCACGATGACCCTTATAGCTATAGCTTCTGCAAGTACCAGACCTGTTGCATAATCTTTTCATGTCAACCTGAGAGAAATAGCTTATTACTGCCTGGCTGCAAGTTGACCATTTTTAATTCACAGTATTTGCAAGTGAGGAGCCTCCATCAGTGGAGCTCTCATCTGTAACTCACGCAGTGAAAGCAGTGGAATAATATTAAAGCTGCTGCTGTGGTGCTGTGAAGGGAAATCAGGGTAACAAGTTGCAAAGTCTATAAAGTTCGACATTTCGGCTGCAGTGACAGAGGTGTTTTTGCATTTTCTTAGTATGAAGTGTGTTTTGTAGTCTGATCTGAGCATCAGTGTCTAATATAGCTGTATCACCTTCCTTGCTTCTGAATGATACAGCTGAATTCCTCCTTAGATCAGCTGTCTGCAACATACAGTGTAAGAATCCATCTCATGGTGCATCTGTGATGTTGAGCAAACTGACAGAGGGTTAGCCACAAAGCATGACAGCTTTGAAAGATGAATAATGCAACAAAATCATTTCAAAGAATATGGGTGGGTGGGTGGTGGTGGGGGGAGACGATGCCTGAAAGGCACAATGCAATATCCAATTCCTGTTGATCCACACTCTTTCGCGTTCGCTTCTTATGGGGCTAGTGTTTGTGTGTGTGTGTGTGTGTGTGTGTAGGTGTGTGTGTGTGTGTGTATGTGTGTGCACGCGTGTGTGTGGAGATGATTAGTCTACAAATAGCATGACAACCCAATACAATTGTCCCTGGGGGCTGAGGTTTGGGATATAAAAAGTACTTTAATGAGAATCTTTTTGACTTGGCTCAGAAAGAATTACATGGTAGAGAATCTCCCTCCCCTGGCTTAGTGATCAGAATGCCAAATAACCTACTTGGGACAGGATGTGTGTGGAAAAACTCAACAGCAACAGCCTGTAAAGCTTTTGTTTGGGCATACGTTATACTCCCCCTGCTGTGATTTCTAAACATAGGTGTGATAAATGCATAATTTTGTTGTTCTTGTATTAGAAAACAGAGAATTACTGACCTGTTACACTGAAACTAGTGATGCAGATTGTTTCACATGTGGCTCAGGTACTGAAAGACAGTTTGCCTCTGTTTTGGCTGATTTTTTCCTGCACTGGGCTGAACTTGAAGCTGTTAGAAAGCAGCCGTTCCAGATTTCAGCACCAGGGACAGTTCCCATGCATTTCCCGGTCTCCCTCCTTCTGTCCCGCCTCCCCCCTCCCTCCCCCGTGCCTCCCGCAGGCCTGTGTCTGTCTGAAGGGAGGGCTGACTCACTCGTTTACAGCAATGCAGCCTCATCATCTGTCTTCATCGCAGTGACAAGCCTCACCCCCCCCCCCCCCCCCCCCCCCCCCCCCCCCCCCCCCCCCCCCCCCCCCCCCCCCCCACCCCCTGCCCCACCTGCCCCCTTTTAACCCCCTCCAAAAGCACACATACACACCTCTTCTCTGAGACCACACTGTGTGCTGTAAGTTCTTACTGTCTCACTCCCAGTTAATTTTATTTATTCATTTATTCACTGTGGTGATAACATAGATGAAGGAGTTGCATTTGATTGCTGCAAAGCTCCACACTGTTTAATATGCAGGAGCAGACCTTTAGAATGAGACACACGGAGGGGGTGGCTGGCTTTTGTAAGTATCCAATCATAACAAAGGCCCTCAGGCCATGGTCCAATAAGAAAAGAGCTGTTCAGAGATGTATTCTCATACACTGTACAAGATATAATGAATATGTAAAGTGAAGTGGATTCCTGGAAACAGGAGGCTCCTCTAGTGATGGCTCTGCATCACAGTTACAGTAGAACTGGTGACGTGTTTGTGGAACATGGTAGAGTCTCATACAGTGTGGACGCAATTCTGACTGAAGCAGGGCTGGACAATATATTGATATTATATTGATATTGTATTATGAGACTAAATATTTTCTTAGATTTGGGGTATTGTTATATCGGAATATGGCAGAAGTGTTTTCTTGGTTTGAAAGGCTGCATTACAGTAAAGCAATGTATTTTTCTGAACTTGCCTAGACTGTTTTGACTGTTCTGTTATTTACCTTCATCCATGTAGTTATTTCATTGTGTTAATATTTTGGGAAAGCACCAAAAGTCATCACTACAAGATCACTACAATATTGAGAAATACATAAAATAGTTGTAAAATATGAATATTGAGGTATTTGGTCAAATCTATTGTGATATTTGATTTTTTTCCACATCACACAGCCCTTGGATGAAGGTGTCTGCATTGTTATTATTGGTTATTGTTGGTGATGGTTGCAGGGAAGACACTGAAAAAGAGTAAGAGAAAGAATGAGAGTCAGAACAGCTCAGTGATAGAAAGTATTCAGATACTTTACCTCAGTAAAAGTATGCACACCATACTGTAATTCATTTATTCTTAACGTTAGATTCACATATGAATACAGACGGAGCCTGCTGTCTGTACTCTGTGTTAATTTTGTTCGTATTTGTGCAAATGTTCTCTGAAAACCTGCAGATGGCGATGTATTTAGAACACCACAGTCTACAACACTGCCTCTGGTTTTGCCTCTTTTTCAAGAAGCACATTATTACAACCTCCTCCAGCATTTGAATCTTATTCTTCTACTTTGGGGTAACTTCTGACACTGAGCAGTGCCCTCTTGTTAATGTGTTGCTTAAGATCCATGCCAGAGTAAAGGATGCACAGAGGTATGTGGGGAAATAAGCGTAAATGAGCCTTAACAGCTATTTAAATGAATCCAACTGAAAAGTTAAGTTAGGAAATGTTCGTTTTGGTGGAAACAAAGGTCCCTGACTACACACTGCTTTTCTATAAAAAGTCATGAGCTAAAATGTTTGGGAACCACTGGTTTAATCATGTTTGTTTGTATAAAATCTTAATCTAAAAAGTAACTAGAAAGTAGAACTGTCAATTAAATGTGGTGGAGTGAAAAGGGAAGTAATACTTTTTTTCCCCTCAGAAATGTGGTAAATTGTAAGTATAAAGTAACGTGGAAATACTCAAGTAAAGTACCTCAAGTAGCTGTTTTATTTTTAATTTTAATTTTATTTGTTTATTTGAATGGGACAGTGCATATTAATGAACATGTTAAATCATGTAAAAATGCCGGATTGTAGCATGATGCTAATTGCTTATTGCAGTCATGGCCATGACTGGGGACAATAAAAAAACGAAATCATTTGGCCTAATTGAAGAACCACAGATACAAACAGATTAGTTTTTAAGTGAATTAAGAGAATCGTGGACCAGTCCTGTTGTTTCTCCACAGCGGAAGCCACTTAATTTGACTGAATAATTGTAATGTCTAAATCTGAATAAGCTTCGAATTTAATTATGTTACTGAAATCAGCTGTAAAATGAATATTTTGCTCATCCTGAGACACTGTGGTCTCAGGAGGAGGATCTGCTCAAAATCTCCAAACAGGCCACAATTCACTTGTCTTTGCTGCTGCACCTCCATCTTGAACCAAACCAACCAAGACAGGATCCCATCTTGATACATTAGTTCTCATTGGCTGAGCCGTCTGCAGGCTCGATACCAGTGTGACATTAGTGCTGACTGCTGGAGCTGACCACAAGGTCTTGTCTCCCATACAGAGGAACAAAATACAGGAGAATTACTGTGAGAATCCATCCATCCGTTCTCCAGAGCACTTCTCCTAATGACTGTGAGAACACAGAAATAATCAGGCCGCTCTTTAAAAACAATATATCAGCTTTAGTCTGTTTTTGCTGCAATGTTTATCTCCCCCTGAATCACTATTATTGTCACTCAAAAGGTAGTAACTGGGAAGAAATGAAGGATGAATGAGTGGAAACTTGGATGTAGATAACATTATAAAGCCTTCTTAAAGAGGAGACGCCAATTGATCGTGATTACATTCTTCAGAAAACATAGTTGAAAGGGAGTTGTTTATTCAAATTCAATCCACATGTGGTGGGTTTTTTGTTTAGCAATTATGGCTAACAGGCAATGCAAGTTGTGCAGGATACGTGTTGCCAATCGAAAATAACCTCCTGGCAACTTCTGTAGTTCAGAAACAGTGTTTTCTTGTTTGTGCCTCATTTTTTTCTGTCTTCTTTTCAGTGTATAGCTATTCCAAAGATGTGTCCTCATTAGTCCTTTGTCCACATCCCTGCTCAAGGCAGACATCAAGAGACAACAAGCTGGTTTTCAGCATTCGCCCACAGGCAGGCTGCGGCTTCAGCGGGGTTAACATTATCCTCATGCCCTGGACTCCTCTATCTCTGAGACATTTTGATGCTAAAGGAGCTTTGGTGTGTGTGTTTAAAGAGATGAAGGGATTTACAGTGATAATGACGATGACCTGTTTAGATATGCGATCGCGTCTCACAGCAGTATGTTGGCATTTTCTGTTGATATGCATTGTAGCGGGAAGGGAAGAGGGAAGGGGTGATGAAGGACCGTGATATCAACAGAGGGGGGTGATGCCTTGTGGTTGTGTGTCATCTGATAGCGGATTTTAAAAGGAGGTTTGTGTTAGAGGAACAGGGCACCATACAATACACACCTCTTAGCCTCTGGAGAGCCTTTTTGATACAAAAGGTCTCGTCGAAGAGCAATGAATTTGCAACCTGACTGTGACGACAAGACTCAAGGTAGTCACTGATCTCAGCTAAGAAATAGTGCAGCACGCAACGCCCATAAAATCACAACATGTCGTTTTTACACAAGCGAGATGTAGCGTGTTAATCCTGGTCAACCAGTACTATCAGCCCAATATTAGACTATCACAGCTATACCACTTTAGTATAGCATATATTCAGTAACAGCATACAACAGTCTCCGATATGTGCCTATATGAAAACAGAACATAATGCAGATTGTTTTTATTTGTTAGCCATTTATAGGCAGCATTTTATGTATATTTGTCTACCACTTTCTTAACTCAGGTTGCAAAATGAATATATGTATATTTTGCTCTGTTTGTGTTTTCTTTATTTGTAGTTATTAATTTTTTTTTTGAAAATATCAGTGAAAGTTTACAGTTTAGTTAATTTTGGGCAATAACTTGTAAAATATCCCACCTCCTTTATATATCTTTGTCACAAGTGTTAACCACTTTTGAGGAGTTATTGCAAGAAATTTCTTGAATTCTGTATAAAGAATTTCAGCCAAAATATCAATATCAGAACTTTTTTTTGTTAGAGTGGTATTGATCTGTTTTTCTCTTGACAAGACAGCAAATTAGCGTATTTCCAAAAACATTGAACAAGTGCTCATCTTTACTTTTATCTAAAGCTACTACAAGGAACTTTAGTATATTGTTGATTTTGGAGGCCCCTGTGGACAAAAGCGGTAGTGTTTCCACCATAATAGCCTCAAAATATATACATAAAAAATAATATTATCTAAATAAAAATCTTTACCTGCTTCTTTGTAACTGGCTACTCACTATAACTTTGCCTGGGAAAAATTAAAACACAGGCTGGTTTCATCTGATTTCAAGGAGACTAGGGAAGGGTATCATTTGCATTTTATCTGATACTGGTGCTAAAATTATACTTTTAAAAAGATACCAGTGCCAAAACAGTGCCTGAACTAATACTTTTTAAAAAAGGAAGCACAAAATGACATGAAAGAACAGCATTTTTCACCACTGAGGTAAATAAACTTAACTCTTAATAGTTTAAAATATGCTTGAATATATAATAAGTAAATACTTATTAGAAAACAAATTTACATAACATACTGTGGGATTGCCAAGAATTTTACATTACATCGTGTCCCAGATGTGTCACCAGATGCTTCTCCCGTTTACACATTTGTTTGTTGGACATCCTGACTGATGTTGGAATGGTTTTGAGTGAAAAACAGATGCACTTTAGACTGTTATGGTTGGCATGTTTACCATGGCTGCTACCTAGCAGAAGCCTACCTGCTGCCAGAGCCATGTAGAGTGAGAGTTGCTGCAGTTTTAATGAGCAACATGTGGTGATGTGTCTGTAACATCCGCACCAGAGGACCACTGTTTCGATGGACAGCTCAGGCATGTTGCACCAGAATGAGGCATTGTAATCTGTGTTTTGATTTGGTCTGGTAGGTACTGGTTGTGTGGGAACCGGTGCTGGATTTCAGTACCAAACCCTAAAGGAGACTCCGACACGTGGGTAGCCGTTAAGAACGACTGTGCAGAAAGAGCCAGTCTTCTTGCGGATGGTCCCATTTGCTCATGTAGGTCATATTGAGACATCAGTAATAAACTGAGACTGTTTCATAACCAGTTAAAAACTCCTTATAGTAGCGTTAAGATAGCAAAACAGTGAAATCTGAGTTTTGGTGGGTGTAGTGTAAACCACAAAAGTAAACACCTCATTGTACAGAGTATAAGTAATCAGTAACTCGTAATGTGTGTTTGTGTTAAGCTTTGTCATAATTATGCAGCTTAAGCTAATTCTTAGAGTAAATGGCTAATTATTTGCAGCCCACTTAGCATCAGCTACCTTTCACCCTTTACCTCACTTGCACTTGTTCAGAACGTGGCAGCTGACAGACGGGCACTAATCCACCTCCATCCGAGAGTAGGCAGCCATGCAGCCTCCTCACCAGCCGCTGACTTAACCAGTTACGCTGAGGCTTAGCTTTGTGCTGTGCTGTGTGAACTTACTGCGCACGAGTTGAGGTTTGGCTTAGGTTAATATTTAATAAATGCACTCATGTTCCATTTGTAAGCATTAACTTAAATTTGATGTCAGGCATGATTACTTTAGCACATGGGGATTGCTTTGTGTGTGTGTGTGTGTCTGTGTGTGTGTGTGAGGGTGCTTGCCGAAACCACATCACCACTGCAGACTTCCTTCTGTTGCTACTGTTCTGATTTAACCTCTCAGTGTTTGCTGACTGCAGTCTTGCTTTGGTGTGAGGCGGAAAGAGTCTGGCTCACCCAGCAGTCCCCTCTGTACTCCCAAAACAGATTGCTGCTGGCCAATAACCTGACATGTGATGCAGATTGTTTTCTCCCTGACTAATGAGTTCAGAGCTCACAAACCACCATTTATCTCAGACATCAACAGTTTTGCCCTGGCATTGCTAGAGTAAGCCAATACTTACTACTGGCCCTTTTCCCTGACGCTCTGCATTGGACGCTCTATTTTTAATGCGGTGTGTATCCCTCTTTTAGCCCGGATACAAATTGCATTGCTTTAACCTATTGTTATTCAAATTATGTATGCTCCTCAGCTAAGTGTATGAAAGATTATAATAGTGCTGCTCACAGCAGAAGGGATTGTTGCACTTAATGTGTCTGCATATGTGTGTGTAAAGAAAGTTAATAGGGTATTCGGTGGTCTCAGTGTTTTGATGTTGTTTATATACAGTCACTGATTAATTGGCAGCCAAAGCTGTGCTACGTTTTTTTTATAGAGAGGCAAACTGCTTGCTTGAAATGTAAAACTGCTCTTGCTGACAAGCAGCCTTTATGGAAGATAATGATGTCGTCGCATTGTGATTTTATTTCCAAGTTGATGATTTTGGCACACATTTTCTCAAACAATTAGTCAGATATGAACACTTGGATGAGGTATAAATGAGTTTTTTTTCCCCCTTTTTTTATAGCAGCACTGTGTGGACTCGTGTGCATCTGCTGCGCTGTCTATGATTAGTCACAAATGATTAAAATGAAACAGGTCCCGCTTGTCCTTTTGCATGGACAGAGGCCATCTGACATACATGATTCATGTCCTAGAGCACTGTCGCTACACACAGTCTCAACCAAACCGCACACAAGCAAAGGAAAAAAAAAGAGCTGTTCACATCATAATATGGCATCTGATCTGAAACTGTCCATGTTCAAATGTCTCCCCTCACCCCCCCACCCCCACTCTCACCAGCTGTTCCCTAGTCGACAGTGCGACCCTCTCTGAACCCCAGAGACAGCTTGGTAGAAATGAGGGCATGCCGTGTAAACAGCCTCTCTCTCTCTGTCTCTGTCTTTCTCTTTCCCTCGCCCTGCCTCTGTTTGAGTTTCTGTCACTGCCTTTCAATTGGGTTGCTGTATTTGTGCTCTGCATTTAACTGAACCGGACAGCACCTCATTTGCACAATGCTGGGCAGTCTAGACAAACACATTAAGAGCTTATTTTTTTCTCTATTAGAGAAGTGTAGAAAGTGATCCAGCCCTGTGGCTGGCTGGACGTTTGGCTGGCTGGCTGTCTGCATGTCCACCTCTGTTGTCAGCCAAGACGGCAGCTCCCAGAATGCCCGCCTCTGCCCCTCCATTTCTCTGCTGCTGCTGCTGCTGCTGCTGCTGCTGCCAGGCCCTGATTAGCGCAAGTATATCACCACAAAAACAGAAAAGGCAGAGGGTTAAAGGCGACAGTCATTTTCATAATAGACTTTAAAAAAAAAAAAAAAACCTCTTGCAAGTGGTTTATTGTACACCATGGCCTTTTCTGTCACAACCAATCATGATCACCATGACCTCTGACATGTAACCTCCTGGCCTATCACTTTGTAAGAGTTCATTCTTCTCCTCAGCACAAGGAGAGTACAGCCGTGCCCTGCAGTTGCGTCTTTTTTAATCTACTGTAAGGGTGTGGAGCTGCTGCTGCTGCTGCTGCTGCTGCTGGTTGGTAGGCTTGTAATTATGGAGCAGCTATTGATGCAATGTGGCCTCCTGTGCTCTCCTCGGAGCAAGATAAGGACAACAGAAAATGAGACATGCGTCATTTGCCGTGATAACATGACAGGCGAAGGGGTCTATCTTTTGGCAAGGTCTATTAAGAGCCCTTCAGATTTTAGTCAGAGGTCTCATAGTTTTAATTTTTTTTAATGTGATATTGATATATATATATATATATGTATATATTTGACTGTTATCATGCAGGAAAGTGCTCTCTTGTTGGCTACAGTGGGATTGGTAAGGATTTGTTAGATTAAACCCAACCTTGCCTCACAATTTTGAGGGTTTTTTTTATTATATATTCAATCATGAGCTACAAGACCACCTGATGATATCTGGGGCAGACAATTCCACAGACAGAGCATAGATAGTGAATACAGACTGAGAAGTACAAATGTGCATTTTTTCCACTCTGATAGAATGCGCCAAGAAATAGTAAGAACCCTACATTTAACAAGTACGGAGCAGCTTTAAGTGATAAGACCGGTGATATTCATTGTTTTCCCATTTTTTCTACAGATCCAATTAAAAGACCAAAAACAAATCGTTCATCCTACTAATGACTATTGCTGTGTAGCCTGATAGAACTGTAGCATGTTCCTCTGTGCAGCAGAGCACTATTATTGTTCAGAAACTGTTAAAACAGCCACACTGTTGCACTGGGTGGCATGTTCCTTTCAATGTCATGAAGGAGGGCACTGATGTAAATTCAGTCAATTTCAAATACACAGTCCTGATGCTGTAGATACTCATTAGCACACATTCATACACAGCTAAACACAGTCCACATGAATGCACTATTTAATCCTGCTTGAGTAACATTTGCTGAAACTACAGTTCCTTGCTTCCGTGTTTTAGGAAAATACTGCGTCTGTGTCTTTTACTGTTTGAAACCAAAATTAGCACGTATATGTAGGTTTTTTAAATGCCTATATACCACTTTTCTCATTGTCAGTAGACAGGTTGGCCTTTCTGTTTATTTCTGATGTGCTCTGGACAGCTAAGACTCAAATTGTGTGTACAGGAGAGCAGAGAGAAAGATGTTTTTAAAAGTTTCTGTGTGTTCAGCGCACAGTACTGCTGTGGCTTCTAACTCTCTCTCTCTCTCTCTCTCTCTCTCTCTCTGTGGTTTGAAGTTTAGCTTTTCTCCTGCGTCGCTGTTTGTACTTTCAAGTATCTGCCTTATTTTACTGTTTCATATTCACTTTCAGCTGAACAGGAGTCATTAAATTACTGCTGCTATAACACAACTTTTCCTGACTTTGCTGCTTCATAATAAAAGCTTTTTAATAACAAAATATTGGGGAACTTTTATTATGTGAAGAGTTTATAGGAAACAACAAGCCGTCATTGGCTCTGCTGGAAAAGGGGCAAGGGCCGAAAATTAACATGGAATCAATGTCAATATGTTAATCCCACTGAAAGCAAAAACCAGTGGGTTTAGTGGGGTTTTTGTCCAGTGTCAAAGGGGCTTTTGTGACCAATTTTGTAAAGATTTAGTTTTCATTAGGTGAATCGGTTTGGGACTGACTGCCACAGACAAGTTGAAGAAGTAGGAACATTGTGGTTGTAGTCTTTTCATGAGATTTGTTGACAATTGAGAAAAACACTAATGAATAATGCCAGCCTCGTCCTTTAAGGAGGATTGGAATTGACCATTTTTCATTACTTGGATCTTTGATCACAAGGGGAAGATTCATCGACATGAATGGGCCATGAATATGCCTGTGGCAGTGGTTGGTAGATGGGACAAGGTAGAGGATTTAAAAGGAAGACAAACTGAAGTAACATGTAAGATAAGGTGTCACAAGGCAACTCAAGTCAAATCCCACATATAATTCCTCACAGTGTTTTACAGGCCCAAGACAGCAACAAGAAATAACTCCTCAAACAACCTCAGCACATAAAGAAAAAAAAGGAAGAAACCTCAGGAGAGTCTATTCAAAGAGAGATTCCTCCTCCTTGGACAGCTGGGTGTGCAACAGCTGCTGTAGGTGGAAAAATGCTTTTTGAAAGTGAACATAAAATTGGAGCAGTAACGCAAAAGAAACACAGTATGCAACAAATGGATTATGATTGAAGACTATGATCATAAAATCTCCAATTTGTAAGTCTAAGGAAAAGGTCCAGTGAGATGAGTCCAATTCAATAAGTCCATGACAAATCTAATATCATTTCTTTCCAAGTCCAAGGTCCCAGTAGATTGGGGTCAGTGGGTAGTTTGGATTAATGGCAGTGAAATTTCGGGGAGCCAGCTCTTCCACGATTTTCCTTGATGACGCATAACATAACAATGTTATCTTGATGGATCTCAATAGAGATTCTTTTTAAAGTGAAACAAGTTCCTGTTGGAATTATCTTAAGTATGGATAGGCATGTGTCCTCAAGTGTTTGTTCTCCATCTTGGTGTTAGCTCATGTGTACTGTTGCCATGTGTGTTGAAGAATATGTCAGAGTAGGTGACGTTATGTGTGAAAACATTCATTACCAAGTGACTGAATGAATCAATGAGTTACACGTCAGCAGACAGGCCTTTGTATCACTGTTTCAAATTCAAAGTGTGCTTTAGAAATCTCCTTTCCCAAATCCCATTCCACACAGGTTGAGCGATGCGCTCTGGTATCAAAGGTGAAAACTAATCTGGGTGCTGAAATTCCCTCCTCTTTCACAGTCCCGAAGCTTTGCCTTTGCCTTACAAATGGCCCTAATGAGATGCAAACATGTAAATTGCCGATGGAGGAGATGGAGCGTCCACTTAGGTCTAAATGGCACAGATAGCACAACTGTCAGATGGTAAAATGGAACTGGGCTGAGATCACGGCAAGCAATCTGTAATCAAAAATGGAGGAAAATTGCATTGCGGTTGGGGGATGGAAGGGTGCGGAAAGAGGCTGAGGGAGAGATCTGAGTCTCATACACAAGCTTCTTGGGTTGGAGGGGTAATGATTTACCTATCTGCTCTTCTCTATCCATCTGTCTCCACAGTTTTTGTCCATGTAATCACTCTTCATCTCCTTATCTCCCCTATCACTGCTCTTCATTGCTGTCCCTGCTACAAGCTGTTTTCTGTTGGATGCACTACATAACATATTCTTCATGCATTTATTCTCTGCACGGTTGACTGCGTTCATTCAAGAGCCTCCCTCACCCCCCCTTCTCTCTGTGCAACTCTTTCTCAGGGGGCTAAATGCCGCCACAGTTAGAGAACATGGCAGCAACAGTCCAGCACTGGTTACACCTCCTGACAGCGCTGCAAACAACAGCTCAACACGGCCATTCATTTTTTAAGATGCCTGTTTTTGCTTTTCAGGGAGGTGCTGGCAAGACCCCTTACCTGCAAACATGCATTTAATTCCAAAAAGATGTGGTAACAGTGTGGTTTCTATGGCGATACAAGCAGAGCCATAAAATACCCAACATTACACAGTTGCTTTTTATGTAGTCAGCCAGCACTAGAAGGGCTGTTAGAGGTTTGTAGTGGAGACAGAGAAAGAGCACATGAAAATGGTGGGCAGCAACAGATGTGTGTGTGTGAGAGTGAGAGAGAGAGTGAGAGAGAGAGAAACAGAGAGAGAGAGAGAGAGAGCTCTGTAAATGCACCAGCTCGGCGCTGCTAAGCATCACACAGGCAAACGTAAGCTTATTTACCCGCTGAGACCTCCATTGCCAGAGAGCGATGCATTCTGTTAGAGAGGCTGTTTGCATTGTGTTGCTTGCGGAGGCTGGGTTTACAGTGCATCCTCTCTGCCGCACCGCCTTTAAGTGTTAACAGAGCAGAACTTGTGGAGCGCTGCCCTATTCTCATCCATTGTCACCGGGGAAAAAATGGCATGTTTTGGTACAACGTATTGACCTGCATGGGAACGAGGTGCGGACCAGTGTAATGTATGCTCCCACTCTGTGTGCTGAACAGCGTGCCATCTCAGGGAGCTGAGCGTGAGCGGTGTGTGTAAGAGGGCCGAGGTGTTGTTGGCATGTGAGTGTGTGTGTGTGCGTGCTTAAATTTGCACTTGCATGTGCTCCCATGTCCACCCTGTGACTGTGTGTGTGTGCGCACACAGAGCCTCATCCATTGAGCATTCTGTAGTGTGTAGCGATTGGAAGAGATGAGTCACCCCTCTCAGACAACACCTACTAAACCATCTCTCCTTCTCATGCACACACACATGAAGGAAGACGATGAGAGGCATGGTTTTGGCTAGAGATTCAGGCCTGTTCATATATTCACTTTAAAACAAACCAAGGAAGACTTATTCCAGCCTCTTTGCTATGAATTTAAAGGAATATTTGCCCAGATTTATTTTTATTGATTCATCTTTTCAGGCTGAGGAGATGGAAGGTTTTCTGGCAAATATCCACAGCCCTGCTCCTCCTCTATGAATTGAATTCAGTGTTTGGGGTGAAAAATCTCATCATGAAATCGGGCTTGGGATCCTGTGACTGGTGCCATTTTGACAGTATTTTGGTGTATGACCAAATGCCTCATTAACCAGAGCTATGTCTAGTGTTTGTTAGCAAATGCTATCATGCTAATATGATGAACTAAGACTGTAGTCAAACATCTACAGCGACCTCCGACCAAACATTCCTCTAGTTGACTTGTAGTTGTTAGTTCAAGCCGTTAGACAATAAGTCGTTGCAGGTTTATGATATAAATTTAATTATTTAAGTAAATCTTCATCATCCTTGTAGTCAGATTCCTGGTTGGAGCCACTGCAAATCACCCTGGTACTGTATTCCCTGCTGTCAAACTGTCCACTGTCTGTCTCTGAGCCTGAGTTCCAATCTAATGTGACCACTAACTGGCTAATGGCAGCGATAGCACAGTAAGCAGCAATGCTCCGTTAACTACCATGTTACAAGAGAAAAGGTCTATGTTGCAACAGTCCCCTGATACTTTCATCCAGAGCCTAATGACATGGTGTAGCTCCCAAATGGACCAGATAAACGAAAACTTGGTCAACTAAGACTCTTCTCACCAACCAGTGGTTTAGTCAACTATTAGGGGGAAGCCCTACAACGGTCATACCTTCTTATGATGTTTACATTGTCATTGTTAGCATCATGGATGTGAAAGTTAGCATTTAGCTGAAAGCAACACTGTGCAGCCTCACAGAGCCACTAGCCTTAGTCAGTTATAATGCAAAAAACAATGATGCAATATTTATGCCAACTTAACAATCAATTTGCAACTTGTCACTGTTAGAACTGTCACAAACTACAGCCTTCAAAACATTTGTGCATTTATATCAATGCTTGTCTAAAATGGATTCAACCAAAACTCAACATTACAACCTTCACAACAGTGGGATGTTTTGCAGGACTGTTGTATTAGACTGCATTAGTTTCAGCTAGGTGTACCTAATAAACTGGCAACTGCGTGTGTGTGTGTGCTCAGTAACAGATGTGGAAGGATTTGAATTCAATATTTGTAAGTGTTTACTCAGTAAACACCAGTCAGCTTGTGGTCAGACTGGGTAACTCCCAGTAGCCAATGTGTTGAACTGCATGACTGCATGAAATCTTTCCTGATTAAATAAAAGCTAAAGAAAGACAGAGATTCGATTCATTCCAGTGTCTCCTCCCTATATCAAAAAGCAGTCTTCTCCTTGCTTTCACATTTGTTCATATTGATTCATTCTGGTCGTAGCAGACTTGAGTATTCACGTCTCTTTGTTCCAGTTGTAGAGGGGGGGTTTGCCTACAGTGAATTATGAGCTTGTACTCTGTTTGCAAGGTTGAGCAGTGCACAAGGCTCATTTATTTGATAGTCACGCTTTAAATATCTCCACAGAACAGCGATTGCAATAACTTCTGTATAGGAATTTGAATAGCCCAAAGCTAAATACAACACTTCTAATCTGAGGCTCTAGAGAAATTAATGCTAATGAAACAATACCCCCTTGATGTTTGAGGAGATAGATACAGTGCGACTGATATGTCTGAGCCTCAAATGACAGTGCTCATCTAGAGGGGCTTCATCTTTTATGCTGAGCGAGGTTCCTCATCAGCTCATAATGTTTGTTGATTTGATGGATGTGTATTTGATTCTGCGTGATTTGATTACTCGTTTCACGGTGGGTCTTGTTTGCCTCCGCTGTTCAACATTTGCCAGGCAAGGTGCTGATTACAAGCATGACCGTATCTCAAAGCTACGAGCTGAGTGACAGCCACACGGTACCGCTGAAACATTGATGACCTGCATTAATGGTGCATGACCGTTTTTCTGACTGTTGTCAAGTCCGGAGGTTATTCTGTCCCGTCGCTGTCCTGTCCCTCTCTCTTTTAACCAGTGGTGTATGGGCCAGCCATGGTGGGTTTGATTTGCACACTCACTCCAGTTCTGTTCCAGTGTTCGCGTGGCCACTCAAGGATGATAAAATACAGTGCTGGATGGGAGCTGGGAGCTGGGAGCCCGCAGGCTGTTCACTAGAGGATTTTAATTTTGTTTTTCTCTCACTCCCTTTCTCTTCCCGCTCTCCCACAATGTTTGTGCATTCTTGCATGCACCAATGTGATTACAACAGGGAAAGGAGCACATTTGCGAGGACATATGTCACAGATTGGCTTACTGATTCTGCAGTTTCAACAACATCAATTAAATGCAAAATGCATTAAATTTGCAAAAGTTTGGGGAATTATGTGCGTGCAGATTCTACAGGTTGTGCAGGTCATCGTCATAGCCAATCATCAGGCTAAAACAAGGCGCTGAGCCTCTCAGATCAACAGGGTATTTGTCCCTTTTTATTTTGCAGGCCTGATAACCTTGCACCCACTGTGCCTGTGCGCTGAGATTATGGATCAAGTTTAATTGACTCTGGTAATCTGATTTTGGCATGGGGAGGGAGGATCCTGGATTAAAGTTGTAACTACAACACAAACAGGGGATCAGGGGCCTGTTTAGCTGCCGAGGCTAGGGGACAATGGAGGCATGTTTAGACGTAACATGCCACTGCTAATCCAGAATAGGCTAAACTAAGCTGCCCTGTATGGTAATATTGTTGCCTCTCTGTAATGAATTGCACTGTCAGAGGGCCGGTCACACTGTCCTGCTGCACGGGCACAGTAATAAAGTAGCCACGGAGCTGTGATGTAATGTGATAACAGTAATGACAATAACTGGAGTGCAGGAATCACATCTGAAGCTGCTCCTGTCCTCAGCTGACATTCTGCTATTGGCTTCTGCAAGGAGTGCAACAGGGAAGAGTAGTTTAGAGCACGCTGCGAGCTACGCCAATGGCCTATCAGTCATCATGACAGCCAGGTCAACAAGGGAATTGCAACTTTATAGTCTGAATCTGTTGCGCGGCACAGTGAGATCTATAGATAACTTGAATATACAGGAGTCAATGTAAACTCAAATGCAGCAGCAGTAGTCTTTAAAGTTCCTGTGAAGTCAAAATTGATTTTAGTTCTCTTATTGCACTGTGCATTACCTATATGCCAGTATGTGGCCCAACAATGACAAAATAGTTGTTTTGTAGGTATTCTTGGGCATTTCATGGTATTTCAGAGTTTGTCTTTTCATGCAAAATGATTAAAAACTCTTGATAACTCATCCTGCACTCTTGGATATGCACTAAATTTGCGTGCAATCAAACGCTTTCTTGCTTATGACACTGCCGGAGCATAAAAGAATAATGCATTAATGCTTCAGAGCAGACTGGAGTGTTTCTGGGGGCCGGACCTCACTGTGCAAAGGCATAACCTTATAAATTCATTCACTGAATTGGGTGAAACTGGATCATATTTTACGGAGAAAATATTTTCTGTATTCCCTCTGATGTCCCCTCCAGCTGCTCAGCTTCAAGTGTCTGTGATTTAATTACAAAGTTTCCTGATGGACAGATTTGCTGATAAGGCAGCTAACTGTGACTGTTAGCTGTCAGCTAGCAACAGAACTGGGCTCAGCAGCCTCCCATGAACACAGCCAATCACTGGGACGAACACAGCCTCCGAAAGCAAAAGGGACTGGGGTTGTTTATAGGTTTTCTTGAGGGAAAGATGCACTGACTGAGCCCTGGGGTGCTGGGAGCCAAACCCAGAAAGAAATCACCTCGGTACCGTAGCCTATTCCTTGTCGTCAAACTGGCCTCTGTTGTTCTCTGTTTTGGTCCTCATACAGCCGTGTTCATGGGAGCTCTCACTCCAGGAAGAGTCAGCTTATAGGACCACTCTCTTTCCAACATCCATGTAAACGAAAGGCCCTCCCTTGCTACCTGTTTTACAGGAAACACTTAAGCAAGAAGCACTGTGCTAGACACTTCATGACAGCTTTAAGAGACACAAACGTAAGAAAATATGGACACAATGATTAATAGGAGGATGCTAAGAAGAGTCTTGAAAAGCTATAGCTCTCAAGTCAGTGTTCAATATAAGTATAGTGCATTCATCCCACTCCAGCCTTCTCTTCTGAATGTGCTGCTGCAGTTGGCCTCACATCACCCCAGCAGCATAAACACTGCTTCTAGGAGCCATATGAACAATTTGTTCAGGGCACCCTGTAGTCCGCCTCGCCATTTTTCTTTGGGCCTATCCATCTGCTGAAAGGGACAGTCTCCCTTCATCCTTCTTCCTTTTTTCTCTTTGTTCTCTCCCCCAGCTCTGCCTGCTCTAAGGTCTTTTTTTAACCTTTATTTGTCCAGGGTAGGGTTCTGCTGAGCATGCACGCTCTATTCTAGCTTTGCCCTTCTTTGCTTTCACACTATGCTGCTCTATATGCTGTTCCATAAAATGGCAGTTCCTCTACTGTTGGCCTGACCGGCTGCTCAGCACCTTGTACAAAGGTATCTCTGTAGTGTTTGTTGAAGAAGGGTTGTTAGTCATTCACTTTCAGCCAGCCTGGTTCTCCCAGCTAGCCAGATTCTTCTCAGACCTTATAGGCTGCTGCTGTCCTTTTGTGCACTTCTGTTTGTTCGTTCCTTTCTGTTGAAATGGTTGTTTGTTATTCTTAAGAAATTGTCTTCTATAAATTTGTGGTACTCGTGATACACTCCTGGTACTCCTGATCTGTGCTTTACAGCTGCAACACATGAATATTTCCTTTTCTTTTTTGGATTAATTGATTGGTTTGGTGTATAAAATGACACAAAGTAGTGGAAAGTAGCTGTCACAATTTCCAAATGTCCAAGGTGATATCTTAACTTTGCTTGTTTTGTCTGATCTGAATGATCCAAAGTATAAAGATACTCAGTTTGAGTTGCTGATTAATTTTGTGCCACTTGACTAACTGATGTCTTATGTAGTGTGTCAGGATTTTATGGCTGTGACAGGTTACCACCATCAGTGTCACATCATAAACAGATGGGTGTAATGTCTTTCAAAGAGTCTCTTCTTATCCTCCCATTAGGTACATTTAGAAATACTTGAGCTAACTGAAAATTGCAGGGATTGAGCCATCACTGAAAGTGTTAATATCTCCAACAGTCATTATCCAGACCTCACCAGGTCCTGTGTGTGAATGCCCTGTCCTGCTGTTCAGATATGAAGAGCTTTCCTGCCTCTCTAGCTTTGATCACATCTGATTTTTTGCTCCACCATCGGCTGCTTGGCTTGGACAGTCTGTCTTTGTTCAGCTGGATGCTGGGAACAGTGTATTCTGCTGTTAGCAGGGCTGTTAGGCTTGTAATAGATTCAAAATGTGTTTCAAGTATGTAGCGCATACACGGTGAAAAAAAATCCTAAATTAAATATACTCAAAAATGCCAGCATGCATACTTAAATTGCTTGATAATTCACTGTGGTGTTAATGGACTCTACTGTCTCACAATGAAGTTTTTGACAGAAATGGAGGAGCTACTAGAACCTGCAGAGAGTGAGGAGATGATAGACAGTGCTGTGAATTAATCCAAAATAAAATATAAAATAAAATGTAATAGAAATGCAGCTTGTATGGACAGTGCATTGATTTCTTGTGTAGTAAAAGTCAGTACACTACTTTTTAGTTATTAGGCACCGGGGCACATGTATGGTTTTGTGACTAAACATTTCCGAGATGCATGACGTCTCCTTGATTTTGAGAAAAGCAGCTCGGGACAGCCGTGGGCTGACAAGAAATGGTTAAGGACTCCAGAGGCAAGAGGCTGACATTCTCAGCCAACATTATAAGCCCAGTCATGATGATAATATGTCCCATGAGAACGTTTGACTTCCTCCCTCGCACCTAAGCCATTTAACTATGGCTGCCGTCACTCGCCATGATAGCATCACACTGAAGCGCTCAATATCTCTGAGCACACTTTTATTTTTTACTGATGCAACTGATTCCCATGGACACGTTTTGTCTTTGACCTTTAGTTAAGTTGATGTTTCTGTGAGGCTATTTTTTCTGATCTAAACTTCCTATGAAGTGTTATTTGCTCTTTAAGTATATAAATCAGCTTACTGACTTAAAAGCTTCATTTCAGCAGGATTTCCTGCTGATGCTTTAGGCCATACATTTTTAAGCAACATCAATTCATTGAGCTGTAATTAACACCAGTTTTCATTGTCCTTCCATGACTTCGCTCTGAGGACAAATACAAACTTAATAATTCCCTGTAAATCACTAACTACCAAATTATGTTAAGTTGTTTTTGGAATTTTTAAATGTTTGTCATGTGTTTTCCCCCAAAAGGGTCCCTCTCTCTCTCTTTCTTTCCTTTTCTCTGGGATTTTTATAGTTCCTCTATCTATCCGCGTGCTACTCTGCTTTCAAATTATGGTACGTTGTACATTTTATTGCTCAGGTCTAATTGCAGTCCTGTTCCCAGGTCTTCCCACAACCCTCCCCCTTGTCATTTTTGATTTTCCGGCCAAGCTACAAGCTGCAAAGTCATAAATGTCTGTATTTTTAAAAATCGATGGTCATGCAGATTCTTATTCCACCCCTTTTCAAAGTTGGCAGGATTAGTTCTTCAGAGACAGCATGGTTAGTATTAAAGCTGCTCTAATCAATATTTTTATGTCAGCAATGGATCAGATTGCTACATGTATGCGAAAGGTGTTGCATGCAGTGACAAACTGAAGAATTATCACCCGATTCTGCAGTTCCCCTCAGATCTGTGGTGTGTTTTAGCATCTGTCAGCTAAATCTTTTGGTTTTACAGTCTACCTGTGTACAGATCTTTTTGAAAACACATATTTTCTTTTACATTTTGGCCTCTTGTCCACACACGGACAGTTTTATGTCAGTAAAACTGAGATTTATGAAGGAAATTTTAAAAATGTTTTTTTTTCTGTATCCATGTGTGCATGTAAAATGGCAAATGATGAATGATCAGTTCACCTTATGCCAGAAATGTGTTAAACAACTACAACTAAATGAATAGCTTTCTAGGCTACTATTGTTTGTCTTTTTAAGTTTCCACAGAAGGAAAATAAGCTCACTATGCATGCTTAGAATGCTCCTCTCTGTTTTTTTCATTATTTTGCATCTATATAACTTAATATTTACCACATTTATACATATTGTATTCTCCTGTTTAAGTTTAATCTGGAACTATATAATGTGGCGCACCTCACATGCAGGTAATGTGAGTAATGATTAAGATTGGCGGAGTGATATATAAGATGTGAGATGCCACTTTTGTTGTCAGTGTTCAGTTGTCCTACGTTCTCTTTTGGACATTAAAGTGGATCGGGTTACACAGACAAAGCTGTCCCTGTGCTCTTGCTTTACCCACAGCCCTGCAATAGTTAGTGGGAATGCTTACAAGCATTCCCACTATTGTTCTTCTGTTCTTTATTAGTGGGAATGCTTACAAGCATTCCCACTATTGTTCTTCTGTTCTTTATTATTATTATTATTATTATTCTTCCGTACCTTTTTTGACACTTATCAACTCCTTCATACTTTATGCTATTAAAACCATTCAAC
>JAJHUR010140306.1:90050-115487 GCA_027495735.1 Lutjanus campechanus | reverse complement strand
ACAGTGATGACAGCATCTGGGGCTCCAAACAGCAGCATCACTTACTGTCGTCTCACACTGCAGTGTTGACTGAAGAAAAAAATGAATACTGCAACACAGGCAGGAGCGATTTCAAAAATTTGTAGAAGGCTGACATTTCAAGCCACATGTAAACAAAACACCACTGGATATTCTGCTGCTGTGAGCAGAATTGGTGACCTAAAAATCAAGTTGTAGGTCAATTTTTTAATTCTGTTTATTTCAGTTAAAATGAAACTGAAAATGAAGAAAAAACAAACAGGAATTAAAGACATTAATAGAAATGAGATGAAAACCCGGGAAAATGGGAAAATATTCCATATTGAAATGAATCCTTAGATAAACATTATAGTTGCCAAACTACAGTATAGTGGTTGCATATAAGATTTATCATCTTGCACCAGATTACAAATTATAATGAGATCACAAATTAAAAAAACAACATTATTACTATTCGACATACATCCCGGTACCATTTTAACTGGATCTTCGTCTCCACATGTCCATAACAAAGTTAGCCAGTTAGCTATACTGAGGAAGGTAAACTAAGAAAGCAATAGTGCAAATGGAACAATCACACTAACAGCAGCCTGCTGAAAGGAACGCTGCTGCCAGTGTAACCAAGGTCTTGGGTTTGTCTAAGTCTGCAAGTTTAATTTTTTTTTAAAAAAGGACAATAATAAAGGGGACATGGAGAGATAATGTTACTCTTGCCTCATGGGAACTCTGAGGGGACACACTACTACTTTAAATACAGAACGCTTTTAAATCACACATATCATCATATTTTGTTCTACACACTTCCCTTCTTTAGTCGACTTAAAACAGCCTAGATAGCAGCTTCTGTCTTGTCTGTGGCAGTTACCATTGTTATTAATCCTCCTTGGTTGTGGCACACAACTTGACCTAGACAACAACTTTACAATGTCATGTGTGACAAAACCAGCCCATCGTATTTGTGTGTGTTTACGTGGACATGCGAGCGACTCTGTGTGTATAGGTGCTGATCTGGAGTCAGTTTGGAAGTATAAATTAACGATTTCATTTCAAATATGGATGTGTATTTATAGATATTATTAATGTAATTTGCATACAAAGTAGGTCCACCCAACCAGCGGACAAAAAAAAAATCCATCCCTCGGCAATACTTCATAAGTAGTCCAATTCCACAGAAAAAATGCAGACCTGGCAACCCTGCTCAATAAACCGCTTTACATGTCTCGATACCAAGCCATCAACTCGGTGAAGCTGGCGGATTTGAAGGGCTCAGCTGCATTTTTTTCACACAAATAGCCTACAGTCATATACCTTATACCCTGGTGAAATGTCAAGAAAGTATGAGGGTATGAAAAAATAGATACTGTCCAAGCCTACATCATTTACTGTCATTTTTGTAACTGACTAAGTGCTCCGTAGCTTGAGTTTATGACATACCAGTAAGCCTTGGCAGTGAATGATCAGAAGCCCAGAGAAAGTGCACACAACAGTATCACACTTTATATGTGCTCCATCTAGCTTACCCAAGTTTCTCAAAACTGGGTTAAGGTCTTATCCGGGATTCTGAAACCAGGATAAGTAATATCTTTACATGGCTATAGCACAACCGGGATATTCAAACAACCTGATTGTAACCAGGATACTTGTGCTCATGTAAATGCACTCATTCATCACAAAGTGCTTTCTAGAGCAAAAAGACATTAATTCAAGTCCAAACTAGAGCGAGAACAAGCCCATATTTAAGATATGAAGCCAGGGCTTTTGTCTGTCCCCTACACGGGGGAGGGTTAGAGGGGTTTTCATTCAACTGTGCTCACATTAACAAACTCCAACACCTCCTCTTCCTCCACAGCTCCCTCTAGGCACTCCCCAGCACTAAAACACATCTCTGTTTAGTAACACTCGAGTTGTGTAGTATCACTCCAGCTGACTGACAGTATCCAAGCTGTGAAGCGCTGGGACTGCGTGTTAAATGGGCAGAATGCGAGGGAGGCTGTTCAAGGATAGGCACAGTAGATTATGCATGTTTGAATTTGTCACTTTCTCACCTCAGCTCACTAAAACATACACACATGCATAAATATATGCATACAGTATGTGCTGTTGGCTCTTTCTCCGCTAGCAAGATAAGCCAAGAGAGAATCTGTGATTACGGGTGCAGTGCTGATGCATGATGTATGAACCTAGGAAAGAACATAGTGGTGTGGGTATCATATCTTTCAACCCAAATTCCTTTGAACCCAATTGGTGCAAATTACGTCACAAGTATTCCCAGAAGTATAAGTCCAAATGAGTCCAAATGAAACATACTTACGTCATGCACATACTGGTGGAATCACATGAACTTTCAGGATACTTTCCATTGGTCATCATGTTAAACAAGGTTAAAAGTCCATAAATCCACTTAGAATTAATATTAAAAGGATGTCTCTTATATCTTCAGATCACCTTAAAATGAGCAAATTGACTGTATAAAAGTAATGGAAATAACTGTTGTCTGTGCATTATGGTTACACAAGCTGTTAGCAGCTCATACAGCATGACTTTCCATGGTGCAAATTTATCAAAATGTAAAGACAAACTTTAGATGATGACAAAAACAGCCTTGGTTAAAGCTGTCTGTGAAGTCCATTGCATCATTGAATGTTATGTTTACATCAGTCAAAGCATGTTGGGAATCTTGTTGGGAAAAAAAAAACTTAAAGGAGAAGTATGTAATAGATTTACTCCTCTAAATCATAAAATTACCATGATATGTCATCAGAAATTAAGGAAACATGCTAAGTTGAAACACTGGCTTCTCCGGCAACAATACTACAGCCAGCAGGTTCTCCTTTGAAATTTCCATTTCTAATTTCAGTCTATGTCTGTCCGCCCGTTTTTGGTTGCCAGTTTCACATTTATTAGAGTTAAAAATTAATGGCAAATGTTCATCAAATGAGTACAAGCGTCTGTTTATGGGTCATAAGAAATCATTAAAAAATCTTTAAGAAGGAGAAGACGTCTATAACAGTTAAACTGAGCAGTATGTTAATGGAGTAGGGCAGGCTGAGAGTCTGGGGAGGAGGGGGCAGGGGGAAACAACTTCAACCATAGATTGTATATTGAATAGGGATGAATGCTAGGGTCTTACATATTACTCCTTTGAATACCTTGTAATTGATCTTATAAGCAGGGGAAAAATAATGAATGAATGGGATGGAAAAGAAAAGAAAATGAGCTTTTTTATGTTTTACACTATCCACACATCTTGTGACAGTAATGAGGAAATGAGTTTCATAAGCCTATAATTAAAGGGAGTGCTTAATAATGGCTACCAACATGTGTGTTGCCTGATTATGTTTAGTGAAAAGAAGTGGACATAAGAACCCAGTAAATACTGTCATGTAGAGCTGGGTGATGATTCAGTACTTATCACCTTATCAGTGGATTCATAATGACAGTATGTTGCTTTAAAATTTATGATTTACAGGCGACAGCATATGATAATTAAAGCTTCTAATCAATATTTTAAAATTAACAAAAGCTCAGCTGACTATGTGTAATTTAAAAGGTGTCACTCGTAGTGACAAAACTTTTTCACAGCAGCCATATTGATATGAAATAGGTTAAAGCGATATTCCACTCTTAGATAATCATCCACTCAGTATGTACTCACCCCTATGCCGATGTGATGATGGGTGAAGGTCTTCAGTTCACAAAACAATCCTGGAGTTTTAGGAGAAACAGGGTAGCAGCCTCATCCAGTACAATGGCAGTGAACGGTGACCACAGATAAAACGTTAAAAAAAAGAACACAAAACAAACACAAAATGTCTCCATCCTGCTTGTGTGGTGTAATCCAAGTGTCCGCAAGCCACAACATTAAAATGTAACCACAAAAGACGCCGTTTACGCCATGTTTTTAGCAGAAATGTCAACTGTAGCATGTAGCTGGTAGGATGTAAACAGGGCGTCGATCTCGCGATATTTCCATATAACGCCATGCATAGGGGTGAGTACATACTGAGTGGCTTATTCTGGGAATGTGGACTATCGCTTTAAACGTAGGTGTTAGCAGTGACACTAATTGAGCTGCCTTTCCATTTAATGTAGCAGAGCATTTCCAGTGAGCCAACATGCTCAATAGCAGCACCCGTTTGACCTGAATGGAACTAATTAGTATCATTGGTAACACCTGTGTTTATGCTCCTGTTTCATGTCAAAATGGCTGCTGTGAAAAAGGGAATTGTCACAAAACTCTACAGTTCCCTTCAGCTCCATGGAGGTTTGAAGCATCTTTTAGCTTTTTGGTTCAGTCTCACAGTTCTCATCAGGGCTGTTTTAATTACCTGCTCAGCACCTAACATAAGATGTTAGCCACTTACTAGTGAGCATAGCGGAGCAGGTAGCGGCTAGAGAGCCATTTCCCTCTGGAGTAGGGAAACTAAAAATAAGGTGGGCTCACATCCATCAAATAGGCAGAAACATGGCTCCAAATGAATTTCCCACAAGTAATATGGTGATTATATGTCATCATTGTATTTACAGTGTATTGCTGTCACCAAGTGGAGAAAAAAAATCTGTTTTTGTGTGAGTTTTGTCTGTTGTAATAGAGTGGAACACAGTTCATTGCACCAAATATAAACTAAGTATATTGTTTATATGACTTTATGTGACTTGCCATATTGTTATACATACTGTATATTGGTGTGAGAGTGTTTTTTTATATTGTGGTATTGATTTCAACCATTTAGCATGGCTCCATTGCCAGGTTGCTCCCTTTTCTCCATCATAATTAGCATGAAACCACTTCCATTTCTCCATTTAACAGCACGGCTACCTATGGTTTATAGGACTTATCAGAATGTTTGGAATGAGTCTTCCACCAATGAAATGACTTGGCTGAAACTGTCCATTGTGTAATATGTCATATCATACTGTATATAGCTTTATTGCCCTGTACATTTGGCTCAGCAGTGGGTGCAGGGTGAGAGAGCAGATACAGAAAGAGGACAGTTTTACCCCCACCCACCCTCTTCACATGCGCTGGGAGATGTGGAGGGTTGCCAGGTTAATGTACTTGACCCAATGAAAGCCCAAAGCAGAGCCTATGAAAACCCCCTTCCAGGGAGGCCAGGAGCCGGCCTGATTTATGGCCTCTTTGCTGGATGGAGTTCAGTACTGGGACCGCAGCAGAGGCATCGACAACAGCAGCTTTAACTCTCCCTCCCCTTACCCAGAGCAGTGAAGCCCGGCCCCAGACACGCCTCATAGCTCACTGCTGAGCCACTGCTTCATCTACAGTTGGCTCACGTGCAGCCGGGGCTCCGCTCCTCCATTTTGGGGAGTGGAGATTTCCAGCACAGGGTTATATAATTTCAAATGGTGACAGTGACTGTATGGATAAAAAGGAGGGAGCTGACACAGGAAAGCAATTAAAAGAATCGATGGTCTGTTAATTCACACAGTACGACAAATATGTTAGTATTGTCTGACCTATTTAGCCTATTTTCCAATAGCTGGATGGAAATGGTAATGTGGGTTAAGTGCCCTGCCCAAGGCTGTATAACCCCCCGGCTGAAGCCATATTTCACAAAGTGGATATGAGTGCATAGTTTTACATTGTAAAAACTTCAATTGGCCCAGCCGACTGGAAGCAATCTCTTTTTATTTCATCATCAAACCAGCAGAGTGATTCCTATTTGTGTGCATATACCACTGCAAGTACTGTATGTGTGAATGTGGGTGAAAGAGCTGTGTAGGGTGGTTGTATGTTGAATAACACACTGAATTCTTACTAGGAGTCAGTGAATAGCTCTTTTCCTGAGGTCCATCATTCTGAAGTTGTACAGTCTGTTACCATCTTGTCAACTGAGGATTTATTTGTTATCTGTTTTATGCTACTGTATCTTCCTCTGTGTGTGCGTAAGGTTTGACCTTTTGAGAAAGTGCATTTTTTAAAACTGATACCTTGGAATTTTTTATTTTTTATTTTATCTCTTTGCTTTCATTGTCTGAAGATTTTAAACAACATTCCTGTGAACACTATTCCTCTGAAAGTTCAATCAAATTGAACTTAAAAGCTGTACATCTCTGTCACTGACACCAACATCTGGCATAGATCTGCTTTGAACGTTTGTGTTGTTTTAGGTTTTTCATAAAGGAAATCTCATGAGGAAACCGTTTGTTTCTTGTTGAGTAGCCGTGTCCATACACACACAAAATGAAAGGCATGATGTTTACATTGTAGCGTCTGAATTTAGACATGTAAGCAATCCTCCCAGCATACACCAGGGCCACAGACTCATGGGCATAAGTCCCTGGACATAATACTTTCTGTGTTCCTGCACTGTTACTATTCTGTTTTACAGTGTTTTCTGCAATGTTTCTATTGTTCCACAATGTTCCCACTCTTATTAAAAAGGCTATTAATCTGTTTATGGTTTATTTGACAGGGACAGTATACTTAAACAAGCTGAAAACAGCTATCTGATGTAAGTGTAATTAGTGTTTGTAGCAGATGCTAATTTGCAACACCTGTCCCTATAATGACTTTTCTGAAAATAAGAGTATGTAATATTGATAATAAGTTAGTTATTAAAGGAGCAATACTTAGCAAATGCACATTGAAAAATTAGTACAACAGTCCAAATAACAAGTTGGAGCCATTATATTGAACAGGTTGAATCCCTATTTAATATACAATCTATGGTTGAAGCGAGTTGTTTCCCCTCACCCCCTCCTCTCCAGACATGAAAGAGGGTCGGTTGGGCTGCAGGAGCAGTGCATGAGCACAAGACGCATCTAACATCGTAAAATGACAATAATAAGCAATGGCAGGTCCTACACTCTAGATTCATCAGCTGTTTATAACTGTCAGTTGTCTGTCAGTGTAAAGCTAAGCCCGTTGTCCTGAAAAGAAAAGCCCACTGCTACATAAAAACACACCCTGGACTTGTAGTTTAGAGGATGCCTGCCTTACTGCCTGCCAGACTCCATTAGCAAATTGCTCAATTTAACCGTTATAAACATCTGCTCCTTCTAAAAGATTATTAATGATTTGTTACAACTCATAAACAGACAATTATTCATTCTGTGAACATTTGGCATTAATTTGAACTCTAATTAACATTAAATAGGCAAACTAAAACAGTTATTCCGGCCCGGAATAGAAATTTCAAAGAGGGACACGGCATCTGCAGCGTTGATGTCAGAGAAGTAACTATTTCAACTTAGCATGTTTCCTTAATCTCTGATGGCATGTCATGGTACAGTAACTATATTACAGATTTCTCCTTTAAGAGTGAACGCAGTCAGAATTACGAGTTGATGGCAAAAAACTCTGGCTCTCCGTGTTAAAATGTTTTGTCAGTCAGACATAAAAACCCAAAGTTACTAATAATAAGTAAGACTGCGCTTGAGAAGCAGATGGTTAGATGAAAATACAATATGTTACTATTTGATATGTTAATGATTAGCTCTGCTAAATGTTTTGCCTTAACTTAAAAAAAAAAAGTTTTCATCATTGTATTAATCTAGAATACAATGATATTGACTCAACTTGAAAATATTTAGTGAGGAGCATTTAATCATTACTTTACTTTTTAAAGTTGAGCCAAGGTTAAAATGTTTTCAGTGTACTTTAAAATATTCTATTATTCAGTACATGTCCTAGCAGTGGGGTATGTAATGGCTTGTTTGCACTACTCAAACTCTATGAGCAGCATTCCCCAGGCTCCCCTGTGGTTGTTAATCTATATGGCAGTAGCAAGGTAAAAGAAAAGGGCAATTTATGCAGACCTTGTAAAAGACTGGCTTAAATCACACTTGAAGTGACTGATGGGCAATGCACCTTGAAAACTGAATCTCAATGAGATTTTACTGTATGATAAATCACAAAACACTGTGGGCTTGGTTTGTACCTGCTAATTTGTTTGATTCTTGGTCTTTTTTGGCAGCGCAATCCGCATCAGTCGGAAGGGATGGCATATGCTTCTCAACTTCTGTTTCCACACGGCTCTGACCTTTGCTGTGTTTGCCGGCGGCATCAATCGAATCAAATACCCCATCATCTGTCAAGCAGTAAGTGCATTCCCTTTTCATTCATCCCACTCACAAAGCTTTTCAGAAAATTGATTATGAATGTGTATTCAGGTTTTGGCAACCGGAGCCCCGAGTGCAATATTTGGACGTATAGCTTTATGTGTCTTTTATGCTTCAGCTGCATGTATGGTCTTGTCACTCTTTTAGTTACGTGGCGACACAATTAGCCCAGATTATTCAGGCTTTTCAATCATGAACGCACTCACTCTGTCTTCCTATTGTCTATCTGGGTCCACTGTAGTTGCCTAGGGTTAGTGGTGGGCTCAAATTTTATATCGTTTTTTTTTTTTTTTTTTTTTTTTTGGGAAAGTGGCATCATGTGAAATATTTTTTGGTCATTAGAATTCAGAACAAATATGTTCTTACATGGAAGTTTAATGTTGCAGTTACCATATCACTGTTCATTAAAGCTACGACAAGTAGTTTTTAACTAGTTATTTAATACTGGCGCTTCTATATGACCTATATATGCAAAAAGGATCATCCACGTGAAGACTGTTTTTTTCTCTATAGTTATTCTTAATGCCTGTCACCGGGTCAGATTCTCAAAGAAATCAAACGAAACGAGCCTGTTTTTACATTTTCTCTGCCAAAATTACAGTGAGTGGAATGTCAGCACAGGTTTTTGTGTGTAGTTGGTGGTGTTTTCCACCCGTCAATGCCTGTCATGCCCAAAGCTTGCAATTGACAGTTTCAGTGCTCAGTGTATTTTCAGAGTTTTTCTCACCAAACTGTGTCCATAATTTTGAATTACCCAGTTTTTTTAGCCATGCTTGCAGCATTCTTATATGGATATCTGTCACTTGGTTGCTTAGCCTGAAAGACCTCAACAGCTACTAGATGGGTTGTCATACCATTCACGGTCTCTAGAGGATGAATCCTTTTGACTTGGCCACCAGCATGTCAACTTTGTACTTGTGAAGCATCTCAACATCTGTTAGAAGGATTTGGTAAAGATATTCATGGTTCTTAGAGGAAATATCCTAATGACTTTTCTGATCTGATAACTTTTTCTATAAGGTAATCATGAGGTTGACATTTGTGGCTTTGAGTTAAATAATTCAATGGCTATGAGATGTATGAAATTTGGTGCACACATTCTTGTCCCCCTCAAGATGAAAACTTTTGGCGATTACCTGATTTTTTTTAATTTAGCACCAATCATTAGATCAAAATATATTTTTCCAACACATTAGTTTCACAACTAAATACTTGCAAAACTGGTGACATTCATTGTTAGCGTGGCTGTTAATTATTAGTCTTGTCCAACACTATTTTATCTGCATGTACATTCTGTTGACTTTCATTTGGTTGAAGATTAGTTTTACTTTCTTTCAATCAAGAGTCATCTCTCTACATCCATAAAGGATTTGAAAAACAGCTTGTAAAGGAGTTCTGTCTGTGTTTTTTTTTCTTTTTACCCCATTTGTACATAATGCGAAATGACTGACCTCAAGTTTTCAAAATATAATAGACAGAGGAGGAAAATAGTTGTCTGAAGTCTCTTTGGATCATCAGAATTTTTACTGCCACACAATACCATCTATTTCTGCCTAGGATGATGGATATAGGGCAGCCAGCTCCATCTTGTGATGCAGCAGTGTGTCCCTGCAGTTGGACTTTCTGACCCTTTGCAATCAGAGTGTGGTCACATGGGTGATGCCTCCATCTCTGCAGCCCACAGTTATGAATGAGTTAGCGAGACTTGTGGAGGGACATGGAGATTTGGGATGTCAGGATAGGTTTGGAAACAGGTCAGAGAAATGCTTTCTTGCCTGCCGGGACCTCACTATTTTTAGGTTGTTATACTGCAAAAATTGAGGTGCAAGTTGGAGCAAGACCTTAAAGTTCCTCTGCAGACACATTTTACACGTCCTTTGTGATAATTAATCATTTGTTTTAAAGGCATACTATGCAGGATTTTACTAAAAATGTAATGTAAAGGCTCATATAAAAATAATCCCTCTCAATCATCTCTTATGAAGTGTGTGTGGCGGTGTCTATATCTGCAGGGACCTTGCCATCTGTCAGGATTTTCTTGTTTTCTCATTATTCTGCTGTTTTCAGGACGTTTCTGGCAGACAACCTTTGGCAGTAGTGTGCATCCCATAGCCAATAACAGTGCACAGGTTGTGCGGTCTGGACTATAAAAAATGTAGCGACCAACAGTTACATCGCTGTCTCTGTCTCTCTCTTCTGCTCGCTGTCTGTGAGAGCTGCAGAGAGAGTTGCACACACATACACCCACAGGACAGGACTGAGGGCACAGCAGCAGGATGAGGATTTGCTTTGGCTGCATTCACACAAAATGTGGTGCTGTACAGAAGTGTAGGTGTGTGTATTTGTCCTTTAGAATGTAACTGCTTTGAAACAATCAGAAAATTACATTTTATTTATCTGATTTACTGCTTTGTCCTCGCTAACACTGCTCCCTCACTTTATTCACTCTCTTTACAAACAGCAACTGAAAGACTTGCATATTCTACCTTTAACGTGCTAAAAAGTTTGTAAAAAAAACTCTTTTAAAGTTCTGAAAGCACAACTGTTTCTCCCTGGAAAATTCTGGATCTGGCCTCACATCCTGCCCCCTACCGCTGCTTGCACCAGGTTAACCGGCGAAAGAGCAGTGCACATAAAAATGGCGAGTGTTTCAGGTGAATCAGACATGCATGTTTGAGGAGGGAATCTAAAAAGTTTAAAATATGATAATGTACATTGTTCAAATAAATAGAGAATGTATATACAGTCATAACATTGTAAAGGAATTGAGAAAAACGAAGATTGTCTTGTTATATTGGCCATGGTGTTAATGGGAGTGTATTGCTGATGGAAATAGCTAAACCATTTTGAGGTGACAGATAAGAGATGGCACATACAGTATGTTTGAGGTAGTGGAAATTGGTGTCAAGATAAGAGTCGGTGTCAAAAGAAGAGAAAGTGAGAGTAAAAAGTAATATGTTACTTTTTTTTCACATGGTTGGAAAGCCATATGGTCCTTGTGGATTTCCTTTCCAGTTGATTGATAGTTGGACCTGTTCAGGTTGTGAACATGAAACATCAGCTGGAGGAGAGCATCCACTACTGTCAGTTCACCTCGGCAGGAGGGCATTTACTGTATGTAGCAAAGAGATTGATGTACGCCGCCTTTTCTCCTTTTCACTCACAGTTTCATGTGCCTTCACTCACTCCCTGTTTCCTATCAGTGGGCCTTGTTCGCTTCCTTTAATGTGAGCTGCAGCGCGTTTGGGACTCAGCTTCCTCTTCTGCTGTCACAAGCACTTTAGGTGGCCCCTTATTCCATAGTGTAAAGACTCCACCTCTACATGCTGAAATGCGGAGCGTCATATTTCATGCCATCCAGCTTTGCCTGAGCTGCCCAGCAGCAGGCTCGGTGACAGTGAAGTCTGTACGAAGTCACCGCTCGTGTCACAGCCATCAAGTCGTCCTCCACAACTGTAACTGACACAAAACGGCTGGAGTTGTCATAAAATGCAGCTTCCCTCTGCTCCCTGCTGTTTAACATCACATTAATAACTTTGCCATATAGAGTATATTAACAGTCCTCTCTCTGACAGTCATCTTAAGGATATGATTCGTACGCTTAATAGTCCCTGCCATTGTAAGATCAAAATATTCACACACCAATATGCAGTTTTGAAAGTGTATTGATGTAAAGTATCACCACTTTCTGATGAAGCATGTGGTTAAGGGTTAACTTTTTATTTACTTATCCTCTCGTTTTTGTCAGTGAAAAAATGTTGTGAGGGGAGCTGCAGATCCTCTTTTGGTCCATCACTTCAACCAACCCTTCCCACTTTGTTCTTTGATATATTGTTATTATAAATATTACAAAAGATTTTAGCTGCTTTAGTGCTTTATTGACCAGGAGTATATAAAACATTATTAAGGACAACTATTGGGTTGCCGTGTCTAATATCTGAGTCTTTGTTTACTAGGTCTTTAATAACTCTTGATTGCTTTTTAGAAAATGTTTCCATGTACAATGAAAGTCTTCCTTTGCCTTCCACTCTGAATGTTATTAAACAATGAAACACACATACAAAGAGTGAAGAAAAATATGAAATATAAAAATGCAAGAGACATAAATAAAAGATATCAGAAGAGATGAAGAGAAACAAACACAACAGGCTCAAGGAACACTATGTACAATAACAAAATAAAGCATTAAATATACATGTTATATACATTTTTCTAAATGCACAATAAAGAGTGTCAAAAAGACTGTGCAAAAAGTAGCAGCAGCATAAATTTATAAGTGAAGTTGATGGCTAATCAGAAAGTGAGTAAGTCATTAATAAAGCGTGATACATTTTTCACTGTTTAATGAGCCATCAGGGACCTGCAGTTATAAATGTTGATAATTTATTGTTAAATGATTCCTCCACTACAATAATCCATCAGTTGCAGTTGTACATTTTAATCAGTTGTTAATTGATTGATTTTGGTGATTTTGATTCTCTGTTTTTCAGAATGTAAATGTTACACTGTTCGTGTAAATTCTGATGATTTAAAGATCGGACTTTTCATAACATGGCAACATGAACGATTTTCTTTTTAATTGCTTGCTAGTGTGATCTATAAAGCATTCAAACATGATTCAGTCACAATTAATAAATACATTAGCTGGACGTTAAATCCCTTCATAGTATTTGTCTTAATAGTAAAGTACTTAAAAATGTCGTTTAGTCCAGTGGTTCTCAACCTGGGGTTAATAATTTCTGGGGGTCACCAGATTATTGTGAAAATAAAATATTGTGACAAGCAGCACAGAATGGGAGCTAGAAGGCAGCTTTCAGCTACATCAGCCCCTGAAAGACATTCAACACAAGGGACAAGCCCTCAAAAATATGTTGAATCCAGCAGGACTCAAGAAATGTAACAGCCACCTTACTAATGGTTGAAACTGTAAACCAGTGAAAAAAAAAGACAATTACCAACATAAACCACCGTGTTCTGGCAGAAACAAACACTAACAAGAACTAACATTTGCATTTGGATCAAAAGCACAGGTAGGAAAATGAGTGGGTGATAAATAGAACACAAATAGAATAAAAATAGAATAAAATACAAAAGACTAAAAAGGTAAAACTTGAATTTAAGTTTCTTCCTGTGGTCCAAATTCTCCTGTATTTCTTTTGATTTATGACCATTTTTTCCCCCCTTTTCATTATCTCAATCTGTTTCTGGCACTGTACAGTGTGTACACGGAAGAGCTGCCTGCATCCGCTCTCTCCAGTTCTCCATAATACATCCGTGCTTGCACCTCGTCAAATGGAGAGTATTAAGTGAAAGAAATACTTAAGCAAAATTCAGACATTCTGGAAAGAAAAACAATCCTGTTTCTTATGTTAAGTTTTAAAGGAAAGAGGCATACTTTTCTTAGAGAAGCCTAACAAACACACCCTTAGAAAAACATTTGTAATATATTCATTTTCTGTATTATTGTAGTCAAACGTGGAATCTGACTAGTTCAAGCTAAATGCTGTGGTTTCAAAATCCTCCGTATTTTTGAGGTCTAAAGGTTGGCAAATATTGGACAGATATATGGATACATATAGATAATTCTTCAGGATAATTACACACATGATGTAATACACATATGATGTCTAGAATTATACTAAGGGAAACATAATATAAGTGAGTTTGGTAGCTTTCATGTGTTATAGTATAATACCTGAACAGTCTCAGGCAGATGAGGAGCCGGGGGTTGCAAACACCCACCCAAGAACCAGGGATATAGTCAGTGCCGTTGCAGGTGTTGTTGACAAAGCCATGTAACTTAGTTTGCCCTGCTCATGCTCTTTAACTTATTTAGCAGTCATTCATTTATCTAATTTTAGCCCGGGGCCTTAGGATGTTTCTTGCCGCTCCTCCTTTACCCAATCACTGCTAACAGCTAACAGGACAACTCTCTGCAGATTTGGGCAGGAGCCCAGATTGTCTGCTGTTCCACTGGGATCAAGGCAGGCAGGCCCCACCAGACACAATTTGGGATAATTACAGGACTGCTTGAGGAGATGTGTGATTGCACGACGCACATGAGACGCATACACGCATGCAAATGCACACAGTCATACACGCAGTGCCTGCTGAGTTCTCTGTACGCTCCCCAATCATCTCACCTCCCCTCTATACACACACACACACACACACACACACTCACACACCCCCTCCCTCCTCCCAGGGGGACACATAAGTACATGCTCTCCCTCCGACAGAAGGAACTTCAAGGAGCTCTGAAACTAGCTTTGGCAGCTCTCGCAGCACTTCAAGCATGCACTCCCCACCCAGCCCTCCGCCCCTCACCCTCCTCCCTTACCATCTCCACCTGCATCCTATACTCATTTTCCCTCTCTCTCTATCTGTATGCCACTCTTCAGTCTTGCACCGCCTCCCCGCCCACTGTGGCACTGCCGCTATGCAGCATCCGATGTCTTTAGGGCCTCAAAGTCAAAGTCATCTCTCATCTCTATTTCTATCTTTTCTTGCAACAACGCTCGTTTTGTCGTTGATTTGAGCAGCACACCAGCTGTCACGCCACATACAGAACAACACACGGTATATCCTTGTTTTCTCTCGTCCTGCCTCGTTTTACCTTAGACCATCACAATGTGGATCGCAGTTGATTGTTCAACGAGTGTGACCAGCGTTAAATAACCTATTAATTCAGCAAAGAACTTGTCTATGGATGTGACCTAGATCTGAGGTTACATCCAACTGTCAGCTTAAAGATGCTTTACAGAGGGTTTTCTCATTAGTGTGCCACTGTGAAATTAGTTGTGACGGCAAACGCTGTCAAAAAAAAAAAAAGACATTACAGTATCTGCAGTGATTTGCTTTGTGCTTGCAGTGGGTCCAATTTGAGTGTTCCTGAGCTCATTTCCCCACGTATAAAAGGCTTCTGGTAGACTGGTTACTTATGCATCAAAAACAGTAGGGAGCCGATATAATGAATATATCCATAGAAGTCAGCTTAGAGGGACGTTTGAATTTAGCACTGTTAGCATATGCTAATATTGTTGAAACAATCCATCTGACAGCGTTATCTTCACTGAAACTTCGACACTACTATTCAAGCTAAGAGGTGCCGTCCCACACAAAGTCTAGAAAAACTGAAGAAGAAAATAAAAGTCAGCTACACATATGTCATGTAGATTATTTAACAGATTAGAATTTAATTCCTTTTGAATAACTGAACATGTGAGATCCAGAACCAGCAATCAGAGACATGTTTGTCCTCTGGCAATTAGATTCACAGTCTTCCACAGCTTCCCTTAGTTTGCTCTCTGCAGTGTTCTGGTTTGTGCTATTTAACTGTCTGGTAATGGTGTTGAACTGTCTTTGAAGGGTGACCAGACGTCCTGAAATATGAGCAGTTTCAAGTCCCAAATCCTGTCCTTTTTGTCCTCCTTAAGCGTTATGGTAATAGATAGTGAACAACAAATGAATTTGTGAAAATATTCTGATCAAATAAGTTATTTAGGCTCTAATTCGTGCTTTTAGTTATTAAAAATAGCTGCTCTGATCAGGCTATCATAAATAACAGATTATTGATGTCCTTTGACCAGTTTAAACCGGATGACAGAGAGTGCAGCCGCCACCACAGGAGCAATCTGTACTGGAAAATATCACATTGAAATGTGTTTGTGAGCTACAGTTTAATGACAATCATAGTTGCTGCAAAGAAATTTAAATTGAGGGTAACACGCCTGTCACCTGTGCCACTGTGCTTGATATCATCTGCAGAATCTGACACATAAATTCTGGATCCTAATTTACAATATGTTGGAAATGATTTAAATATAGGTTAAAAAAAAAATAGGTCAATATAAAATTGAATTAATTGAGACACATTGTAAGGAGGTTTCTTGATAGCACCTTTGTCTTGGTCCTGCTATATATGGTGATAAATTTCATTAAATAAAAGCACAAATATCTTAAGCACACATTTAGTTTCTAGTTTATTAGTTGAATCTAGCTAAAACTAATGCAGGCTAACTCAGTGTTGTTCTGCTATAAACCCTGTATGAAAGTTATCGTTTTGGAGGATGTAGTTTGTGGCGCTGTTGGATTCTATGTTGTTATACCAGATCTGTAAACTTTAGAGTTGAACTCAAGTTGCAAAAATAAGGACTTCGACTTGAACTTCACTGCTGTAACATTCAGCTTATTTGAGTGAAGGCAGAAAGCTGAGGAAACTTGACTTAGTGACCCATAAATATTGAAAAATGCTCAGCTGAATAGTTCTGCCTTTTGGAGCTCTACCAAACTGACACAAATAATTGATAACATGACCAGGATGTGCATAACGTCTCCATAACCTCCTGCACACCTTCAGTTGCAGCTGCCAGCTCTCCCTCTTCAAACGCAGCATATTTTCCTCCTTGCAGCCACGCAAAGTATTCATTTATATGCAAGTTTCTGCTTTTAGTTATTAAAAGAGCTCATTTTCATTTGTGTTAAATATTTATTGTAATTATTGTATTAATTATTAGAACAATTGCCTTTAAGTAAGGAATATGTGATTAAAAAAAATATTATAATAAAACTATTGTGTATAAATGTTCCTACAACCAAATGTTAACTGATCTTAACTGCTGAAAAGATGGTTTGAAATGACAAAAGAGTACCTGCCACCTCTGTGTTTTCATAACACAGCCAGGACGCTATGCATTATAATATGTTGTTATACAGTAGTAAGTGTAAGATTATTTAGATTTAGATTTGGGTGTCGTTATATTATACACACACAGCTGAACCTGTGTTTACAAGCTGCTTTTCATGTGTGAACATCGTTTCATTTGTGTGTGGGCTTTTTGAGATTTCTCTGCCACGGCTCGATTCACAAATGTTTTTTCGTTACACCCAAGACAAACTGTTTGTAAATTCATGTTTTACTGCTTAAACCTTTTTTAATGGATTTGTTTTATATGCAACAATAACTATTTTTGCCTGCTTTGAAAAATATTTTGGAGGGAAGTCATTTACATATAAGTCCTGAAATACATTTGTGAATTCTTCTGTGTGCATTCATTAATATTGAGACTGATTTGATTCTATACATTGTCAGCAAGTTTCAACCTTTTTTATTTTAGTGACCTCACACGTATGCAAAATGAACAAAATTACTGTTTGGCTGTTACAATTTCAAGAGACTAAATCAAACTCGTTTCCTTGGTGGATGTGCAGTTTAATTTATTTATGCAACACTCACACCCTTCTTAAGAGATGAAAGAGGGAGTTTGGGGTGACAGGAGCTGTGGCTTTTTAACAGGGACACATTGATCAGGTTTTCTGGGGCCGTTTCCAGCTCCTGTTTTGATAACTGTGCAATCACTGCGCTGCTCACTGATCCGATCACTGACTGAAATTATGTTTTTACCCAGATTTTCCAACAACAAAGGCACATCAGGTGCAAGTGCACATCAACTATGAATAGTAAAATATTAAAATGTGACTGTGTTTAGCAGACTGTCCTAATCAATGTGGTGATTAATTATGGGTCTAATCTAAACTTGATTTATTCAGTCCCACATTTTCCTCAGGCATGCACCCACATAAAGATTGATTGTGTGAGATTTACTGGGGTTCATTGACAGAATATGGCAGATATGGAATATAATATTTATAAGTATGTTTTCGTTTGTGACTTAGCAACAGAAATGAGTGTCTTGACTGAGGTTAGGAGAAAACAACAGTCGTCTCCAGTGTCAGATGCTTCACTGAACGCCACCTTAAGAGATTTTGCTTCAAAGCGAGATCTGTCATCATTCAGACACCTACAAGATGATTGGTGTCAAGAAAATGTAAACATGTTGTTTTCAGCACATGAACAAATGACCAGTGTGCTGGTTTTTCTGGTGTCTGACTGGCATTTTTTGGTCACTCGCCTGAGATGGCAGGGTGCTGCTGCTGTTCGATTACCCATTTGGTGTTGGTGGATGATGTGATTTTGGCTTTGCCATCATTATTTCTTTGCTCACTAGTCTGAGATAAATGGCTCTGCTCATCTTGGGGTTTTGCAGTGAACTTGTATGGATTTTTTTGTGGTCTCATGCAGGGTTGTTGTAACATGTAAGGTGAGAGGGGATCTTATTGTTAAACGACTTCTGGTCCATTTACACCAATAAATATCAGGACATTTTCTCTCACATAGTCAAGATCTGAGCTGCCGGTGTCACAGTTACTTAGAACGGCATTCTTTCAACCTGGGAGATAATTGCATTGTTGCTGGTTGCCTCTGAGGGCTCACTGTGATGGAGGATGTCCAAAACCTAACTTAAAGTTAATCAAAATTAATAAAGAGAACTCATACCTATGATAGATCACTGAAATGTATGTATAAAGTCACGGCAACCATACTGATGTGAAATAGGAGGTTAAACGCAGGTGTGACCGATGATACTAAGGTCCCATTCCATTTAGTGTAGCACAGCCTTTCCAGTGAGTCAGCATGCACAATAACAGCACCCTGACTCGGTTTGGCCTGAAGAGAACAGAATCTTCATTAGTATCAGTGGTAACACTTGTGTTTACCCTAATATTTCATGTCAATATGGGCGCTGTGAAAAACGGCTAAAGCAGCGGTGTCAAAATCAAGTTGGCTTGGGGCCACTGATGGTATTGTCATTTCATATGGGGTCACTTTACCATTCAAGAAAGCTGCAAGAAAGCACAATTTCTTGAAAATTGACTTTTGTTTTATTTTATCACACTGCAAAAATGCATTTAATAGTTTCTATACATTTTCACATACATTAGTTAGTTTCTAGACATAGAATATCAGTGAACTGCAACTTGCTGTCCTTCAGAAATACATACATACATTTTTTTAAAAGAATTGTGTTTTTATTTCAAATGCATTCAATTTAAGGGTAACTTTAAGGGTAAGCTCTGACAAACTATTTTTTGTGCTATGAGCAGCTTAGATTACATTTTACATTTCAAAATAATATAATCACACTAAAGATTGTGCTTATGAAAAATCTTTGCCGTGTCAAAGTGAACTGCCATATTATGACTTTTTACACTAAACAGGTGACACTGCTCAGATCCCCTCAGCACAAGGTAAACTGTATTATACATGGAAATTGTGCTAAAACCAGGATTCAGCAATATGTTAAAATTTTCCAACCAGCCTCTCCAACTGGTGTTTGCCAATATACATGGATGTTGACTTGCGTTAAACATTGGGGGCAGCTAAAATGTAGGCCTAATGTTAGAGGACATCATGTGATGAGGAGTGTCTGCATACTTCACCTGAGTTTGGGCTGTCTTGGGCAGTTTTCCATCTTGCAGATGCAGAAAAGTGTTCTAGTGTCTGTGATCAATCATCCACCTACAAAGGCTATGCAGTTGTTGTTGTTGCCAGGCAACATGTTTGTTACTCCAATTGTGAAGTCCATTTCAGTGATGATTGCATGTTAGCCTTCCATATCCGTGGCTCCGAACTGTCATCAGGAGACCTCTTAGTTTAGATAATTTTAATTGACTTTAACCTGGCTTGTAGCTGCTAACTAGATTTTCACAGTACAGACCAACTCTGCAGTGAGCAGTGGTGTACACCATAGTAACTTTTATCTCTTCTCTGGCAGCGAATGCTGCAACCTGAGCTGATCTACACACTTTACAGCTGACTAATATAACATAACTACACCCAATAATATATAACACTTTTCTGTGGCTGTGTGTTGGTACTTCTCTCACACTCTGGGAGAGACTCACTAACACTTCCTACAGCAAACCTGCTAGACAGTGTCACACAGACCTCAGATCAGCCAGTAGCACATAAGAGCAAGAAATCACACTACGCCCAACCATTTAAATTAAACATTAAGTATGATATAGTTGTAACATATGCTGCGACTTTAGTTAAAATTAATTAGTCTGGGTTGGGGTGGTTTTACAACTGCTTTTTTTCCTGCTTAGCCTCAGGATTGGGGGGCATTGCACCCCCATCTCTCACTTTTGGGGAGCATAAAACCAAATACCTCCCACTGATGGCTGACATTTTTGTGCAGGTGTGCATTAACCTGCAGAATTAATGGAAATATTGATGAAATCCCAATATGGCCAAGTGCAAAATGCAAATCACAGAAGCTGCAATTGTTTGATAAAGAAAAGATGTGTGAAAAAACAGCATCATAAGAAGTACTGTTCAGTACAGTACTGAGGTGCGGTTTTGTCAGTTGTCATTGTCAGTCATTTCAACTCTTCGTGAAAATATTCTAGTTCCAGAGGCTGCAGCTGAATGAAAGACAGCCGCCGAGCAGCAGCTCTCGCTCTTTCTTAGAAGGGAGATCATTAAACTATCAGGCTGGGTTCATTACATATTAGCACTGTATATGCTTGACAACTGATCTGCAGACTGCTTTGTATTAGACATTTTGAAAAAACTGGCAGATGAACAGTGTGGCTGCATTGTTCTATTTTTGCTGACTAATGCAATTATACATGTTGTTTGTTTGATCAGGAAGTGAAACTGTAAAATAATGTGTTAAGGACATTAATCAGCCAATTATGCTCAGTGTGTGCACCCCTACCATTACTGTTTCTGTTCACTGGAGATCCCCTCCAATGGCGCGAGGCCCTTATAGCCATATTACAAACCTACTTCCCTTCTGTCTGTTCTTGGCACTAATGAAGCTCTGAAGTGTGTGGACTCTGCAGCAGTGATTGACTTACCAGCCGCTTTCTGCTCGCTATAACCAGCTCAAGGACACTTCCAATTAGCATCTGGACTCTGGTACACTAGCTTTAGTCCCTAGGCCTACCAGGCTGGAGAGAAGCCATGTGATTGGGTATCTCAGGTTGTCAGTACATCGTGAACAGACTGACTGGGTGGAGAAAAGGTTCAGCGCATTTTAATTTTCCCCTTTCTCTCCCTCTCTGCGCTTTCTATGAGCTGGCAAAGCCTTTAAACAAAGTTAGATCAGTTCCCCCATTCAAACATCATTCATGAATATTAAAACGAGGACGAGCGGAGATATGTATACAGTGCCTTTTGGAAAACAATCACGCGCTGATAGTTGTCAACGTGACTATCATTTATATTCTGATTTATTATTCACAGTGTATACCTTGTGTCCTCTAACTCAACTGATAAGGAGCTGCTCAGTATCCACCAGTATAACCTCACCATAATACTCTTATCCCAAACAACCTTGATGATTCAATAGCACTTTTTGAACCTGTCTTTCAGTTCATGTATTATTGTCTTTTAGTGAAGGGTAAGACAAAGCAGTCAGGTCTTGAAGGAAGAAGTCTATGGAGACACCCTTGGAGTGACATTGATGATGTTTTTGAGAGAGGAGTGGAAGATCTTTTCTTTGAGTTACAGGAATATAATCAAATCTGACATTTTTCTCTGAGACATGCTGTACAGTACTGTATATATAAGCAAAAGTTCAGAGAAGTCAAATAAATAACTGGATGTGCCCTCTTTCACCCTTTCATCAGGTCGGGGTCGTGCTGCACTACTCATCCCTGTCAACCATGCTGTGGCTTGGGGTGACGGCCCGCAACATTTACAAGCAGGTGACCAAGAAGCCTCCGCAGAGCCAAGATGGTGACCCGCCTCCGCCCCCAAGACAGCCCCTGTTGAGGTAAGCACAAATGTCCCCGCAACCCTTCTCAACCCTGACTGCCTCCAGACTGAAAAGTACACAAACACCTGTGTATGTGTGCATATGCCTGTGTGTGTGTTTAACCAGTATTTTGATCTTTCTTGCACTGTTATTGCTGCTTGCTGTGTGTATCTTCAGAGGCCAAGGACTGCTCCACTGCACAATTATTTGCTTTCTTATTTCTTTTTTTTTGTTTGTTGTTGTCTGTACACGACCTGACCGAGACTGTGAGATGCAAGTAGAAGTCTTACACAATCACAGGCTATTATGCCAGCTTGTATCTATGGTTTTAAAGTGGGGGGAAAAAAATTCAGACTGCTGAAGTAAAAGTATCAATACACCTATGTAAATATTTTCCAGTAAAAGTTGTGCATTCAAAATTCTACAGAAAATTGCCCTTGAAACAAATCATTACATCTATTAGATTGTTAGTGCATCAATTTGTAAGCAGCATTTTGCTGTGTAGCTCGCCGAGGTGGACCCAGTCTTAACTACTGCATGTAGTCTCCCTCCAGTGAAAAATGGGGGTCATGGAATGATTGATGGGGTGGGGAACAAGAAAAAGTTTTGCTGGACCAAATATTTGCTAGTTTTGTAAAATATTAACTCCTTGATGCCTCAAGTGTAATTTAAACTAAACTAAGGTGAACTGTCTGAGAACTGTAAAGGGGAAATGACTCTTAAATGGTAACAACTCACAGAGATCTGAACTGTGAGAAGTGGCCCCAACCAAATATTGTGTTTTTGTACATGGTCACAAAAACTAAAACAGATCGGGAAGCAGATGTTGAAGGAGAAATCTGTGATGTATTTTCTATAATAAATAATAAAAAAGACCACTGTGTGTCATCAGAGATTAAGGAAACATGTTCAGTTGAAATACTCACTTCACTTGACATGAACGGCACAATGCCCCCTTTGAAATTTCTATTCTGGACAGGAATAATGTTTTGTATATCTGTTTCATGTTAATCAGAGTTCAAATTAACACAGAATTTTCGCAGAATGAGCAAGTGTGTTCATGAGTTTTAAGAAATCATTAATAATCTTGTAGAAGACAGAGATATTTAGAACTGTTAAACTGAGCGAAATGTTAATGGAGTTTTTGCAGGCAGTCAGGAGTGTGCATTTTCAGAGCGGAAGGCTTTTGTTCTCAGGATAACGGGCTTAACTTTACATTGACAGACAACTGACAGTTATAAACAGCTAATCAATCTACAGTGTAGGACTTGTTGTCACTTGTTATTGTCAATTTATGAGGTTGTGCGCATCCGGCGCACATGTGGTGCTCCTGCAGTCTGGGAGGAAAACAACTCGCTTCAACCATAAATCATATGTTAAACAGGATTACATTATTTGATATATGCTGCATGGCTCCAAGTCACTATTTGGACTGCAGTACTCATTTTTGCATGCACAATGGTTACATATTGCTCTTTTAAATCTTCAACAATGCATTGTGATTTATATGGTTAATATATGTTTTTTGTGTATAAAACCTTAATCTAACAACTAGTAAATCCAGCTAAAAAGTACAGTAGTAGTGTTTAATAAGAATACTAAAATACAGGTACCTAAAAAATGTACTTGAAGGTACAATTTCATATTTGCTGAAACTGTCAGTGTGTCATGACAGTCGTACATGAAACAGATAATTTGTGAAAAATCAGGATCCTGTGGCTCCTCTGGTGCTCTTAGTGTGCATTTGCAAGAATCCACCATGCCTGAATTAAAACAACCAATCAGCCAGCTTCTAACCAAAAAAGCCAGTATTTGACACCCAGAGAATGAGACTCATTGGGGAAGTTTTAGGTTGGAAGCTTTTATATATGTTACCAACTGTAGCTTGAATTATGGAGTGCTTTCTTTTTTTTATAATTGCAAGTATCAAAATTTGTGGTGTGTGTATTTATTTGCTAGGTTACCTTGTCCTTCTCACACCTACGTATGCAGGCTTGAGTCTCTGTTGATTTATGAGATCTTATGTATTTTTTTCAGGTGTTTGCTGGCTCATGCTTCCTTTAGAGGGCAACAGCTTCTTTACACAGATGAGCTATTGCATCATTTATCTGCAGAGACATCCACAGATAGTTTGTATTCGTTCAAGCCTTTGTTCACTCTGTAGTGACATAGCTGTCAGGGCTTCCTATTTATACCTTCTTGCTCTCCTTGTGGACTTCTTCCGCATTTGCTCATGTTAGGAAATTTACGTTTTTAATCTGAGTCACCGTCCACCATGAGGGAAGAAGTTTAAGTTTTGAATGGTAATGATTCACTTAATGTGAAAATTAGGCTGATAATACCAGAGATAAGAGGAGTCAAGTGAATTCTTTTAATCAGTCAAATTTCTGAACTGAGGCCTTTTTAGCTCAGACTGGTAGGGGTGACATTCAAGGTGCAAACTGCTGCTTAGCAACAATTACCCTGACGGAGTGAACACTGACGAGCGTCTGTCTAAGAGCTCTATGTAGTATTTTTGATGTCAGTTAACTTAATACGAATAACTACAGTATTAATGTCACTCATCAGAAGCACTCAGTAGAGCTTTTCCTCTCTTTCTCTACTGAGTTCATCTGGCCATCAAACTTTTTCTGGGATTCTCATGAAGTTCAAAAACAGTTTAATTAAAGCAGTTTAAATGAGGCACTGATGTGGGAACTATGTGGAGGACTGACCAGCCGCTGTTTTAATGTCATGACCAGAAGCATTACCATCATCATCGCCCGTGGTTTTTAATATTCTAGCCCAGTCATTCCAATTATGCACACCTGTGCTTGTGACTGTATTAACTGTCAGAAAATAGAAATTATGGTCTAATTTTTAACAAACATATTCACATACTTGTGCTTAGGATGAAGATAAACATCCATGTAGGACTGCAAGTAAATCTACTGTCATAATAACCCAGCTACCAGCTTTGATGCACAGTAACCACCTTCCACCAAACTGAGTCAGCTAGAACACCTGTGAGCTAAAGCAAGATATACATGAAAACTAGTTAGATGGTGAGTAGGAAAGTCAAAATAGTTGGCTAAAGGTTATGGATAAACATGTGAAATAACTGGACAAATGTAATATTAAAAAGTTGAAATAATAGCCTAAAATTAACAGATAAACAGGTGAATACAGTAGTTAACAGGAAATGATAAACAGTTAAAATATTAGCTGAAAGCATGGCTGAAAGCATGATGTCACACTTTTCTAGGCTCTGGGAAAGGTTTAAAAACATGGATTAAACATTCATTATACAGAGTGCAATAACTGAACTTACTTGCAGTTGGATGTGTCCTGTCAGCAGTTTTACAGATGTTTCTTTATGGTGGTTGTTGGGGAAAATGCTTTTCGCTCCTGGCCTGGCTGTATTCAGCTCTCTTCTACCCCTTTTCCATACATGTGTTGGCCTGGTTTGACTCAGTTTGAGGCAGGACAGGGATTTCCATCTCCATTACAACAGGGCTACCCACCTGGAGTTGTGTCTTTTTAAAGGGATACGCCAACATTTTTTTGTTTTCGTGTCTTGCCTCACTCTCGAGTACATGACAAGAAGATAGACACCATTCTTTCAACTGTGCATGCAGTAGCGAGGGAGAGACGGACGGAGGTCGCCCGCCGCTAATTAGCTTAGCTCAAACACTGGGAGTCAATAGGATGTGTTAGCCTGCCTCTGCCTACAGTCATCTGATAAACTCTT